>JNBR01002844.1:38258-68369 GCA_002081595.1 Achlya hypogyna
AACATAAATACCAACGATCGAGGCTGCCGCATGCTTGGTGAAAAATGGCTGAATAAGCGGCACAAGTAAAAGCACAACGATGACTTCGGTGGTGGCTTGAATTCTTGAAAGCCTATGACAATTATGTTGCCTTGTGGCGACTTGCACGATGACACCATGTCCACAGGCCAAATGCGAAGTTGGCAGGTCGAAGTGACAAGGTGATTGTTTACTGCGTCCCATAGGATGCACTCGACGTGGTCGTGGGGGTAGTGGACGTTAGGGTCACGAATCGTCTGTATGCACAAGTAGCTGTAGACATCCCACACCTTGACCGTCTTGTCCAATGCCAGAGAGAAGATTTTGCCTGCTTGGGCATTCACTGCCTGCTACCCAATAGCCGTTAGGTGCTTCTCAAGATTGAATTTGCGTTTGGCCGCGGCCTTTTTCCTAAACACTGACCAAGAATGAGCACATACCTGGTGTACAGGAGCTCTGTGACCTCGCAGAGCAGCTAGCGTCTTGAGCGTGTATGGATCCCAAAGGCAAATATCGTTGCCGGCACCACTGCTCACCATAAGGTTCAGCGTTGGCGCCGCCACAACCGTATGCACCCCGTGCCTTGGCAACACCGTCACTCGGTCAGATCGCGGCAGAATGCGTACTTGTGTTTTGAAAACGTCCGTAGCACCCGTGGAGGATTGCCTGCAACAAAATGCACGTGACCATCAGCAGAGGCCGTCACCCACGCACGAAGCACAGGTTCGTACACGATCTACCACAACAACGTGAGGTGTTGTTCTCTAGATTACCTACTGTACCGTTGTGAGCCAGTCAGTGTGCAATTTGATTCGTTGAGCAGCAAGTTTTTGCGGCAAGAGGGGCGCAAGGTTCAAATACCCGCCCATATCTCCGTTTACCAGCACACATGTATCGTTCATGACAGACGCACAGAGACTCATGGCAGTCTCGGAGAGGCCCGTGAGCGTCTCAATAATAAGGCCTGTGGTTAACTGCGCGACATGAATGGTCCGATCCACACGACTAAGCGCCACATACGGCACCTGGTTGTAGATCCACGTTGTCATGTCGGTGGTGTATCGACTGCGCAATGCGTCATACCGCGCAATGACTCGCAGTGTACTAGCGTCCCACAAGCTTAAGACGCCGTCTGCTGTGCTCGCGACGTAGATGTTGATGGCGGCGTCACCGCGCGTCGCAATCGTTGACTGCGCAAGACGAACGATTACACCGTGCTCTTGTGGCGTGTCACCCGTGATCTCTTGGAGCGGAAGCAGTGAAGCTACAGTTGCATCCATTTCCAAGTTGATGCTGCGCTGGTCAAGAAGAAGAAAGAACGAACACCACTCGGTCCAGCCAACGAGACCATCCTTGTTGGCGTCGATGCGTTTGAACAGTCGTTCGACTTGGTCCTGCGGCAGGCCCTCCAAGACAGCCGAGAGGGCTTCTGTGAATCGATGGAGGTCAAGTCGTTCGTCGTGGTGAGCTGAAAACATTCCATGAAGCTGCGTGAGGTGTGCGGGCGTCAGAGCTGCGCTCACGTCCAAGTCACAACGCAGCCTCATTTTGAAACGCACGAGATCTTCGCTCCGCCTCACTGAAAGCGTTCGCACCAGACGTACCAGCTTGCATCACAGTTGCTAGGGGGACAATACTACTTCATGATTTAGCTATTCGCAATCTAACCTCGGCCTGTAAAGGCAAGGGGGGCTGTGGGCCCTCGGGTGAGCCTTGACAGTTTTCAAAACTGCCAGGCTCGAGGAGCCAGGATGGACCAACGCCTGTCCTTCGAAGTCTGGAAGATCCGACAGCTTTTTGACGAGCCTACGCGCCTCGCAAAGGAGAACGGCGTACTTGCGCAACCCGTGGAGCACAGCATTGTGCCAGCGCCTGTTTCAATGCCTGTCCCTGCGTCCATTCCAGCGCCCCCTTCGCCACCCCCACTACAACGCGTGCTGTCTGCGCGGGCATCGGTGTCCTACGAAGGTGACTCAACGAATGAACTCGAGACGTTGGAGCGGCTTGTTGCGTGCAAAGAGCGGGGCGAAAGAATTCCTTTCGTGCTGGTACACGCTTGCGTATATCACATTTGACCTGGTGTAGGCGTGGAGTATCGTGTACCACAACCTCCTTCTGGGGCGTAGCCAGACGCCCTCGAATGCTTTCTATTCGCTCAAGAAGATCAACACCCAGGAAAAGCTGGAGGACGAACTTGTACGCCACCTTGTTTATTTGAGCTCATGTCTGGTTTTAGAACAAGAGCGGGCTTTTGGACGCAAATGACATGGTCGATATTGAAGGCTTGATTGTAAAGCTCCACCTCCGAGCTAGCTTGCCGACGCAGGCTCAAACCAGTGGCAACCGGCATCGCCATCGTGGAGCCTCTCTCACCACTCGGTCATCGATGCGCTCTAACTCTCCATGACGTGGGAAGTTTACCGCGTCCAGATTCGCCAGCGTACAAGCTAGACGAGCAATGGCCCACTTCTGTTAAAGCATATGAAGTGCAATAGTACTTCTCCAAGATACTTTTCTAGTGATAACATTGTGCACGTGTACAACATGCAGAAACCACTCTTGGGTTCTTGGAGCTGGACGATTATGGTATTTAATCGCGATTTACCACACAACAGACCAAGCTGTATTTAGCGCAAGGTGTGAGCTTCAGAGGTCAAGCTGCATCGCTTGACTCGGTCAGCTTCGCCCAGTTCGTCCGGTTTTTGCGAACGGTCAATGGCGCGGGCGCGGAGGGCTTGAAGGTATGGCCCCGACTCGAGTTGGCGGCGGTGCATCCGTTCGGCTAGGTGGTCGGCGTAAAGTGCACGACACAACGAGCCATTCGGCCGAGGCAGAAGTCGATCAGTTTGCTGTTGCCCAAATCTACCTTTTTTGTATCCGGCAACATCCGGATCGTGTCTAGCAATGGCAACGGATCATGGAGCACCGGCGCAGATCCTCGACCATGTCTTCCTCGGCAGCCGTGTCCATGCAAAGGACAAGGAGTGTCTCCTAGCGCTTGGGATCACCCATATCCTCAACGTATTTGACACCATCGTTCTGTACCATGTAGGTTTGACGCGGCCAAGTGTAGGTGACGCCAGCGAGGACTGTGGACCCAGTGGCAGGAGTGCCCAACTTCTTCGAGAAGGACCCCAGCTTTACGTACGGCTGGAAAGCGTGGATCCTTTGTTGCTCATGACACAAATAGGTATCGACGATGTGCACTCTTCGATAACCAGGGCGAGGACATTTTGACGTCGATCGAAGGCTGTGTCGCATTCATCGATCAAGCCAAGTATTATGGTATTCATTGCCAAAAGCTTCATGCATTAGCGTTGCAGGACGTGTCTTAGTGCATTGCAAACAAGGCGTGAGTCGTTCCGCCTCAATTGTCGTCGCGTACGTGATGAAGACTCAACAGCTCTGTCGTGATGACGCGCTTGCGTTTGTTCAAGCTCGGCGTCCCGAGGTCTGCTGGTATTTCTATTCCTGCGCTTTACGAAACTACTAGGCACAGCCTAATGCCGGCTTCCTCAAGCAGCTCCGGCAGTACGAAGCGCGTCTTAATCGCACTCATACCAAACAAGCAGCAGTCGGACCAGCACTCCCACCGCACCTGCTACCGAAGGCTACCCCAATTGGCCCCCAGCGCCCCCCGATTTTATCAGCAGCATCTCCAGTTAGCCCTTCGCCAACATGCGCATCGACTTGTACTCCGTTGGCAATCGGCCCACAACTGCCGTCCAAGGCCCGGAGGTCGCCGGCCGACGCCATCCAGGGACGGATCAAGCGCAGCAAGGTAGATACATCAGACACTAGCGCCCTTTAAATGTAGCTAGCTATCTGGTGTGCATACGATTTTGAAATGGAGCCACAGCTTGTGGAAGTCACGAGTACAGCCTATTTGGTGAAATAGGAAGTTTTAGGTAATCACGTCACAAGTGAGCGTGTACGTAGCTCAACGCAAACTATTCGACGCGATGAAGCGCGAGGGCGCGATGGAAGCGATCTCGACCACCGACCGCTAATGGTACGTTGTGTGAATAGAGTCGCCAGCTCTTGATGTCGAAAATGTACATGATCGCGCCACATTGTATCGATATCAGCCCTGCTAGTAAAGCGGAAGCTCGGTCAATGAAACATTCCGTGGCGTTGAGCGTCCAGTAGGCTCGATCGAACATGTCATAGCTCGTGGAGCTCAGAAGCCGGGTGGGTAGTAGTTTCGGCGGCAGCGTTGGATCGCGCCAGCGCTCGATGCATGCCGTGAGAACGACGCACGTGCACACGACGCCGACGTCGCGTAGGAGCTGCGAGGGATGCCCAAGGACAATTGTTGCACTCGTACAGTCAAGAGCCGCATCCATGTCGATTGAATTGCATACCCGATCCAGCGTAGCGCTGTACGTCTGAGGCATCAGCTGGGACAGCGTTATGGACGCCATCCAGACGCAAAAGGTGCTTTTGTACGCGTACACGCACGTGTACTGTTGTGTGACGACGCTCAGGAGATCGTTGAGAATGTAGGCAAGCCAGGTCAGTTCCGAGGACGCAAGAAGGACATTGAACCACGAGAGAGGCGGTGAGTGCAACACTACACCGGCGCCAATGACGACAAGCTCAAGACGCGCCGTGTGCAAAAGCCATAGGGCAGTCGCGCTGCGCACGACGAGAAGAAGACGGCCGATCCAAACGTGGCCGACGACCCGGTTGAACTCAAAGAGGTTCCATGGCTCAACGTTGCCGCCAACGGCGACGACGTAAAGACTGGCGACGAACGCAATAGTTAGAAGCGTCAGCGTGACGTACTTCACGCACGTTTGGCAGACATAGCTCAATTCCGTCGGGATCTCGGTAATGTCCAGCGAGACACTTTGTACCTGTGCGATCGCCGAGAGGAGTGTTACACCCCTGTTATCTCCTCGAAAGTGCACCACTTCGCGAGCCGCTGTGATCCACTCGTACAAGTAGATCCAGCTAATAAACTGCCATGGCGCGTCACCGTCCAGTAGGCGTTGTCGAACCAAATCGACGGCTTGTGTGTCGGAACCGTTTATGATCAGCTGGTGTGTTTCAATGATAAGCGTTGATGTAAGGATCGCATGCACAGTGGTGGCGAAGGATGTCGCAGCCGAAAACGCCGGCCGATACGCATCTAAGAACGCGTACGTTGCTGCGTAAATGTCTTCGCAAGTTGGCTCGGCATAGACGTCATTTGCACAAAACATTGCAAAATCACTCGGTGTGACGCCGCCACTATCGTAGCCGACCAGGGCTATCAAAATCTCGACGACCGGTGGAGTGATGTAGTCGACAAGCCACCAATGGCAAACACCATCGAAGCTGAACGGCAGCGGGACTCCGAGCTTTGGTGTGAATGGACGCAAGTCGTCACCGCAAAGAACACTGCCGCCCACTAGTTGCAATGTCGTGTTGCGGAGAACAGCCGTCGGCACAGGGCCAATGTACGCTTTCAGTGGCACAGCATAAAATGAAGTTTGCGCTTTCTTGTCGGTGAGGGTGAGATTCGCAAGAGCCGCCCTGGCGGCGCCATAGAATTGCCGTAGAGAAGCTGGTGGTGGCACGTACATCGTGTCGACACTGCCAAATGGCCCCAAGAAGTCGACGAAGACGCTGGTGCCTGGCGTGAGTGGCGTCAGAACTGTTCCGTTTTCAATCAAAAGACTGATGGCCGATACATTCATGAAGGCGAATTGTGGACTCGACCGCAGTAGTGACGCACCGCCGATGGATGTCGCGTTTGTCGCTACGGCCCACATATCGCTCGCTGGCGCCCAGTACATGCGCAAAGAAGTTTGCCGTCCAACACGCATATTGCCGGCTATTTTGCTCAAAGTCAAGGGGTAGCTAAGACCCCATGCATTCATGATGACGAACCGGTCGCTGAGCCCCGTCGTCTTGAAGTTTTGCCACTGAAGTACGAAGGACTCGATACCTGCTTTCTGCCAAAAGGCCACCTCGTCGGCGACGGAGAGACCGTTGACACGGACTTCGTTTAGCCACTGAGCACCAGCGATCGTTGTCGAAAGATGAGCGGCAATACCAATGTCAAACGAGGCACCCCAGCAGTCCGTCCAGTCATCCCAGTCGCGTAGATTCCTTAGCCCGGCCTCGAGGTATACTGCTCCGTTGGCTCTGTAAGCGGCTGCACACCGAGTCTGGCGAGCAGCGGAGTTTGCCATTTCCCATCGTTGGTCGAAGTCAAGCCAGCAGTATTGTGTAAACATCCAGGGCAACATACATGGGTTCGTGGCACGAAGTCCTATGACCGCTGAGCGTAGCGTTGTGGTGTTGGGGTCAAGGAGCTGACGCCGCGCTGTAGTGGGGTATAGCGCGACGGCACCCATCGAATCGGAGCCGTAGATTGTTAAAACGTCTCCAGAGGCCGGTTCATCGAGTTGCAGCGGTGTTGGACCTGGAGATGACCACAATAGTCGCTCGTTGAGTGTATTGGCAAGGAAGGCGTGCATGCCGGACGTGTTAAACGTTGCCCAGCCAAAGTCGTTGGTCATTGACAATTGCAAGGCCGTTAAATATGCAAAATTACCCATGATTGTGGCGACGAGGTAGCCGATAGCGGACGCCAGATGGATGCCGACAACAGCGCGGTGTCGGTGCGGTAGGCGCACCGTTGAAGGCATTGAAGGTAGCGGGTTTGATATTGCAGTCCAAAGAGTCCCTACGAAAGACGAGCGCTTGGAGGGGTCCAACACGACACGCTCCACGAGCACTCTCCAGAGTTTCATATCAAACATGATGCCACCAAACCGAAAAATCCCGCACATCGCTGCAACTGCATTCTCCAGAGAGACGTTCGCGACAGCGTGCTGCGCGGGGAATGCGAGAGCGAGGTAAATAGGTGGTACCACTTCGTTAGGAAACGCTCTCTCCCCCCGGCGATTCACGGCGGCGGCGGCAACCACAACGGCAACGGACGCTCCGAGAATTGTGATTTGCTGGATGCTTCGGGTCCAACTACCGACACGCACCGTGCCACTCTCGCAATACAGCGCGTGATCCATGTTGACCGTATAGCAGTGTCGATCGAGAGTTGCTGTGATGGTGACCGGCGCTGCGACGTCCAGAGCCACAATGACGAAATACGCAAGTAGTGTTGTCCAAGGAGCCCACCGGCGGAAAACATGACCGGTGAGGGGTAGCATGGCGTCGTGCAGGACGTACACCACCCAGAGTGACTCGCTTGCGAGGAGGCATGATGTAATGAAGGATCGGGGAACCAAGGCGAGGCGTGTCGCCCTCCCGAATTTCTGCGATGCCAGCGGTGCCGTCGCCAGGCACGCAATGGCCGCCACTCCCCTTGCCAGAGTTAGGTTGCGTCCGACCCAAACGGAGGCGGCAACAGGGCTAAATGCAAACCAAGCTGACCCCACTGGCCTAGATGCAAGCCAAAACAGGAGAGTGAAGGCGCCGGCACTCGCGAGAAGCAAGCTCGCAACGACAGTAAGGTTCCACAGGTAAGAGCTGAGCGACACGGGTGGCTTGGCCGTTGTCGCCGGGACGGACGGATACAGCGCCGAAAGCATGTTAAATGTTTGAACATCCCCCTCGAGGGACAGAGCTTCGCGGGCATTTACAGCCCAGTCATAGAGAGCCATCCACCCGAACAGTGCCCACGACGGCGTCAGAAGCGGCAACGATTCGATCTTCACGGTATCGTTGCGAAGAATAAGTTGCAAAAATCCCAAGTTCAGTGCTCCGACGGAGGTCGGCAAAACAGGTACAGTTACATCAAGAGAGGCGTATGCCGAGGTGGCTGCGGTGACAGCAGCATAACAAGCACGGGCGTCAATAGCAGTACGACCTTGGGTGCACACTGCGTGATCCACAGCACCCCGGAGCATGGCAACAGCAAATAGGCCGTTAAGGCCCACCCAGTCGACGGTGAGGGGTGCTTCTCTACTGCAGACGTCACTGAAGCTGAAGGTCTGCTGTACATATGAGCGCGGGCTATTGTAAAGGCACAAGGGATTGCCCCCCAGAAAGAGTAACGAGGCATCGCTCCACAGTGCCGGCCGGACGTCGATGGATATCAAGGCTGTGTTATAGTACTCTCGAGCCGATGCATTCGTAGCAATGAGGGTAGCCACCTGGCGCTGAAAGCGCACCACAGCAGCAACAAGGTCTGGCGGGACTTGAACCCACTTGGTATCGATACTGCCCAAGGGGCCGATGTTATCGTGCACAGTCAGGCCAATGATGCTTAGAGGGTACTCGGCGACAAATTCTTCAATGATGTCGGAGTTGAAATTAGCGAAGTGCATCGAGGTGTTGCGGACGAGGCTTTGATTAGCTCCAATTGCGTACAAATCGTTGAAAAGGAGGTTGTAGGCGATCATTGTCGTGCGGAAAGGCATGAGATTTTCCTGAGGGAGCGACTTGATTGGAACGTTGTACCACATTCCAAGAGCATTTTCAAATGCGATTGTCTCTTGTAAACCGATGGCAACACCCGTGCCGTACTGCAGTGTAAAAGATGTGAACCCGTGGCTTTCCCAGAGGGCAATCTCCTCCGCAACACTGATCCAGGTGTGGGCAACGAGCTTGTGTACCCACGCTTCGCCAGCAAGGCCGGTGCTAGCAATGGGATCTCCAAAGCACGAGTCAAACTTGCCTTGAACGCTCTCTCGCCAGAGTGCAAAGTCTATGTTTCGCAAGACCGTCTCGAAATGAACGGCGGCATTCGTCGTCTCAGATTGCCTGCAGCGCGCCTGGCGTCGGATCGTGTACGCCATTTCGTACCGCCGCTCGAGGTCCACCCAGCAGTATGGACTTACCATGAGCACGACATAAAACGGCGCTAAGTTGCGGAGGCCCACGACTGCCGAATTGAGGGACGTTTGCTCTTGGTACATAATCAAGCGGGGATACGCGGGTGCGACGGTGCCAATGTCTGCGAGCACTGTTAATGACGGCTCTGTTGGATCCAACAACAGGGGCTTGTCCGCTAACACTGAGAGACCGTTGTTGAGCACTTGAATGAGTACCTCTGACACCTCTTGGTAGTCAGGCACGAATAAGTCCGTTGCGAGCGCGTAGGAAAAGCAATCGAGAGAAACAAATCCAAGTGCAACGGAGGCAACGATGTATGCGACGCCTGTGAGCTCCCATAGGCGCGCTGCGCGGCGAGGGGGTTCGGCCACGAGTGATGGCCTCCGTGGAGACCCCAATGGCCCCACCTGGATTTTCCGCATTCGCGTTGACGACGTTATGAAACCGACTCGCTCGAACTAATTCACATAACGAAAAGGCGTTTGCGTAAGTGTATGGCAAACGTGCCATACCCGATGGGATTTGTGGCCTTGGTTGATGCTGCTACCAGCTGAGGGAATCTCGTTGCACCCCAAGTGGACATTCATATCTAGCGAAGGCATCTCAAGTATACTTTAAGACGAGGAAACGCAATGTGTGTAGTATATTACCAGAACTCAACGAAGGCCGCCGAATGCATTGAGGGCTGTTACTGCTGACTGAAGAAGCGTCGAAATGCGGACGCCTGACACTTTGTTGGGTTGTCCTTAACACAATTGTAGTTGACACCAGACTAAAGGAAGAGCAACGGTAAAGAGAATACATCAATCGGAAATGTTTTGTGTTTTATTAGATTTGGACGCACTCGTAGAAAGCGGACGCGGTGCCCCTAATCCTGCGTATTTGCGCTGACATTCATCTCAGCTTGATTTGGCGCATATAACTTAACCGCAACTATTAATGATGACCTTTCACTTGAGTTTGATCCGCGTTCGGTATGTTAGACACAAGTTCGATGAGTCCCGTGATCCTGGAAACAAAGACGTGCTCATCTTTGGTGCAAGCTCCTTCACTTCACCTCCTTTATCCACAACTGCATCTCGGACCGAATCCATGGCTGCACAGCCTCTAAATTCACACTGACTGTCTGCAGCAAGGCACGCGCCATGACGTGTCCACGCGGCGTCGCAACTCATCCGGCTCAATCTCAGGTCATCGCAGGTGGCTCCCATGTTGGTGCTGTCGTGTGGGTAAGCCGACGGCGACATGCAATCTTTTTTGTCGAGGAGTCCTCTCCTACGCTCCGTTCACGCTACATCTCAATCTCCGACCAGCGGCTGCGCGTTTGCGTGCATTTTCAAGGTCGTGTGCTCGACATCTCAAAGTACATAGATTCGTGCGGGCAACGGCTCGAATGCAGTGCAGCTCGATCACAGAAACGGCGCCGCTGGGGCCAGCTGCTCCATGGCAACAGAAAAGGGCGACGGTGTGGTGCATCGATGCGTTATGTCGGGGTAAAAAACACCACGCTCGCGATGCCAAACTGAACCTTCGCGTGGCCTCCGCCAATGGGGCGCTCCTGGCTCGCCATATGTCGAGCGTTTTTATGGTCACTTTGCCGTTTCGCCCGAAGCACCATTTTAAATTCCGATCATGCCCAGCAAGGACGACACATATCTACCGATGTCGGTACACGAACAGCCCGCGACGCTGCTCACGGCCGAAATGCTTCTACCTGTCGAGAAGTGGGTACCTCTCGACGACCGCCACATGTGCGGCGTCTGTGAACGGGATTTTTCCGTCTACCTGCAAAAACACCACTGCCGCAAGGTCGATAATACAAATGCTGATGGCGATCTTCTAACCACATCTATGTAGTGTGGCGAAGTCGTTTGCAATACCTGCACAGAGTACAAGCCTGTGTCGTTCCCGGATCGACACGAAGTTAACGATGTCATGGTGTGCAAGCCGTGCATTCAAAAGCTCGATGGCTCCGCAACGCCGTCGTGGAACGTCCCTGTTCCTAACATGCCACAACTCGAGTTTCCCAGTGACGTGACGAAAGCCAAGTTTGACGACGAAAGCGATGCTTGTCACGTGTGCAAACGAGAGTTTTCAATGTTTCGCTGGAAGTACCATTGCCGGTGGGTATGTTCATCGTCTATCTTGGTCGGCGATCTTACCTCTTCGCGATACGTAGTGCACCAAGGGTGTATGCAACGAGTGTCGACCGGCCAAGCCCGAGAAGAGCCTTGGTATCCAAGAAGGCAAAGTATGCCTTGCCTGTATCCTGGCCGAGACCAAGATGACTGTGCTCTGGGATGACCGGTGGTATCCTCATGGCGACCTCGTGCACACGGCTGTGGACCACGCGCATGCTCCGGCTGACGAGCTGGACGCTCCTCTTGACTACAGCTGGGGCTTTCCGTGGCCCAAGCCTCCAGTTCTGCCCCATGAAAAAGAACGGCTCGCTGTCCTCCGTGGCCTTCAACTACTGGATACACCGCCGGAAGATGCGTTCGACGCTGTATGCGACTTTGCGAGCAACGGCCTTGGCTGCCCCATGGCGGCGATCGGTTTTGTGGACGAGCATCGCGAATGGTTTAAGGCGCAGGTCGGGCTCGCGCAGCGAGAAATTCCTCGCAACATTTCCTTCACGGCGCATGCGATTCGGTCCAAAGAAAGTCTCGTCGTTCTCGACACGCTCCGCGACAAGCGCTTCTACAAAAACCCGATGGTGACCAACGTGGCGGCAATTCGATTCTTCGCCGTGGCGCCTATCATCACGGCCGCTGGAGTTATCCTCGGTGCAGTCTTCGTCCTTGACACGCGCCCGCGCGAATCGTTTGACGTTGCCACTCTGGAGCGGCTAGCCCGCGTTGCCATGACCAACATTGAAGATCGCAAAGCCACCGAGGTACCAGACGACGACGATGGTGACTGCTTCTCGCCCACTATGCTGTCGCCAATTCGCCCGTCGTCATCTGTACAAACTCTGAGCGAACACACGTCGTCGCACAGCAACCACTCGAGCTTGCACGACCAGATTGCGCAACTTACGACGCAGGATGAACCCGTGCTTGTGATCACAGCAGCCGAGCTGCTCCGACGCGACGACTGGGCGCCGTCCGCAGTACGCTCGTCTTGTGAGCGCTGCCACCAGCCATTCTCGATGCTGCGCCACCGACACCACTGCCACACCGTACATCCTTCTTTGTCTGGCATGATTCATATCTTTGCGCATAGTGCGGTGAGGTATTTTGCTCAACGTGCCTTGTTGAAAACATGGCCGAGCGTCCCGGTGGCATTGGCGTTCAAAAGGTCAACGTGTGCTCGACGTGCCTGAGCATTGCCACTGTGCTGGGCAACTTCAAGCACAGCCGCGCTATGCGAAAGGCCGTGCTCGAGACTCTGGGCAAGCCGGGCATTGAGTGGCGCCACAATAAGCGTCCATCGTCCAAGACGGGCGAGTTCGCCAACAAGCTTGAGCAAATCAAGCGCCTGGAAGAGCGGGATTCCATTGCACTGCGTAGCCTTCTCAATCCAGACCAGTACACTTCGTTCGCAGGGACGTCCAAGTGCAACGTTTGCTCGCGCAAGTACTCGATGTTTGTGCACAAGCACCACTGCTCCGTGGTACGTTCCGCATTTGTAGGTATTTGTTTGCTCACAGGAGGCCTGCCTAGTGCGGGGAGGTCGTATGCGTCAGTTGTACCGTCAAAAAGTTTCTTCAGCTCCCCAATCGCCAAGAATGGCCCCAGGTCACAGTCTGTGTGAGCTGCGAACTCAGTCGCCTAACAACCCACGATGGAGACCAAGCCTCCGACCTCTACACGTTTCAAAGCAACAGCTCCCGTCGCGTCGGTGCTCTCGTCTAGCTAGTCCATAACGATATTGATTATTTGTATTTATCCATTATGCAAAAGACTCACGAAGGTTCGACATGCCGATTTGATGTACATCGATTCGCCCTAAACCTATCTCATCGTCAACTGGCATGAGAAAGAAACCAAGCTCCCATAAATTAATTCAAAGAAAGGACCAAGGATTAAATATCTAAAATATTGAAAACTCGAAATTCCCCTGTCAAAGAAAAACCGTGGAAATGAGGCAGCGCCATGGATCCATGAACTATTATTTATGTATAACTAAAGAGCTATCAGTTGTGGAATTATGATGAGACTCGGCGCAGCTAGAAGGGCAATTGACCCAAGGTCACAGACGCGGCGCGCCCTCGCCTCGGTGCGACCCCAACTCTAGGAGACGGACGTGCCGCCCTTGAAGGTGCACATGCCGCTCAACGAGTCCGTGTTCTGTCTTGTGGCCACAGTAGTGCGATGTACTTGGATAGGAAAGACTCGGCCGCTGCTTCCATCCATATCCGGAAGCGTAAATGTACGCCAAGTTCCAGTAAAATCCACCACGGGTATTGTCGCGATGTACGGGTCTGTCAAAAACGGTCCAAACCACTACGGGTTGTGTCAATTGCCCCAGCTAGAAGGCTTCTCCTCAGGCCCTCTAAATAATACTAGTACCACGTAGTATAATTCCCCAGCACACGACCTTGGCGTTGGGTTGCTCGTAATTTTGCCTTGGCCAGTCCACTTCACCACTATGGGAAAGCTTGGTAAAAACCACCCAATATTCCAAGCCGGGAAATACTGGTTTCATCGTTTTTACCACTTGTGCGAAATACCTTTGTTGTTTTGTGTTTGGTGCAGCAACCTTGGATGCGACGGAGGTAACGCCGGTCTCCAAAATTGACGCCAGAAGGAGGGAGGTGCATCTGATGCTACCGTGACACACGAGGTTGCCTAAAGTGGGACAGCAACGAAAGATCGAGCTCGTCTATAGAGCTCTGGCTGCCTCACGGCACACGAATGAGAAACATACGCCACTAACTATGGCAAACTTGTGTCAAAGTATAGCACCGGGCCACACAACAGCAGCAAGCAGCACGGATCAGAGCTCCTGCAATCCTAGGAAAGCTGTACTACAGTAGTTGTTCCGACTGGGCGTCTTGATGTGCTGGATATCTCTTGTCTGCATCCAACTCGATCGCGGCCTTTCCAGTCATCCCTGATACCAACTTTTACAAGACCAGTCCCAACACCGGCGGTGCCGATGATAGTTGACGACGCTGTTCACGGGTTATTGATCCAATGAACTACGCTCGTTGCGTGAAAACCTGTAAGTACGTCCAGCGCACTGGACATGTCGATGCCACAGTCTGATTTCTGCGCGCAATCTGCACCTGGTCGCGCCAATGGCAATCCGCGCCGGCTAGACAGGCGAAGACACGAGGGGTTTCTATTGCGCTCGTTGCGTCGTCCACATTTCCATTCGGAATGTTATCGATTGACCAGCTCTGCCCGCAGTCACAGTGGGTGCCGCTGGCCGAGCGTCCTCGCTGTGTGCGCTGCAACACAAGCTTTGCACTCTTCCGCCGTGGCCATCATTGTCGCTTGGTGCGTGCTCCACATGCCGCAGATGTCCTAAATTGACATAGTGTGGCGAAGTAGTTTGTCGTGCCTGCACGACCAAACGAACCGTGCGCCATCGAACGCAGGCTAAAGTTACGGATGTGCCTGTGTGCACCAACTGCTGCGCGCCGCCAAAAACTTTCACGAAGAAACGTCAGGGACTTCAGGTCGCTTCGCCGCCGCCACCAGGAAACCAGTGTCATGTCTGTGCCTGCACTTTTACTATAGCACGATGGAAGCATCAATGCCGATGGGTACGTTTCTGTAGCTGTCATCAGTTCGTCTCATTGGAGTATGTTCCTCTAGTGCCGTAACGATGTCTGCAGTCATTGCCGACCGAACATCCCCAATAAAAAACTGGGTGTCAAAGATGGTAAGGTGTGCCTCAAGTGCCTTCTCCAGCGCACCCACGAAGTGATGGGCACGTCTGCACCGCCCCCCCAGCAGCACAAGATTACCCGTGGCCCAGAGTCACCGTCCACCGACACCATGAGCTCGTTCGGATCGGCTACCACGACAGCATACCCCCTCGACTTTTCATGGGGTCGCCCCTGGCCCAAGCCTCCAATTCTTGCTGACGAGCCACAAAGGCTCGAGGCGCTCCGCCGCTGCGACATACTCGACACTTTGCCCGAAGACGTGTTCGAGATTATTTGCGACCTGGCAATCAAGGCTACAGGGTGCCCGATGGCTGCAGTTGCCTTCTTGGACGCCGACCGACTTTGGTTCAAGGCGCGGATGGGCCTTGCTCAGTCGCAGTTACCGCGCGACGTTGCCTTTTGTGCCCACACGATTGTATCCTGTGAGCCATTGGTCGTGCTCGACACTCTTCTCGACATGCGCTTTGTCAAGAACCCGCTTGTGGCGGGTAAGGCCAAAATTCGCTTCTACGCTGGTACGCCAATAGCGACCCCGGACAACTATGTCCTTGGAACGGTTTTCGTGCTTGACTCGAAGCCGCGCGACGAATTTGACGTTCGGTCGCTCAAGAAACTTTCCAACATCGCCACGGCGCACATCAAAATGAACAAAAAAGGGTATATCCTTTCTTAGGATGCCACAAACCACCGTGCTATATATTGGTACCGTTGGAAGTACTATATTTTAAGACATATATCGATTGGGCCTTTTTTATCGACTGCAAAGATGAAATTGCTGTAAAAAGTCTCTGACGTGCACCAAATTGACCTTCCAAGCTCATCAGGACTATCCTAGTGCAACGTAGTGCGTTGGTTAAAGAGCTACTAAACTTAATATATTTTGAACCATGTGGACTCCAACCTCGATAGTACCTGTAGCATTTAGAGTGCAGCCAGACCTGAAGTAGCAATGCTGGGCATCCGTTATAGCATGATAGGATTTTTGCTTAGATGGCCGCAGAACATAATTTATGGTAGTGAACTTTCTACTCAATGTGAAGTGCAACTGACGGCGCGGTGAAGCTCATCCGTTGCGAAATCGAGGCTCGTGGATGGCTCAGGTCGGTACGAAGGAGACTCGGAGCCAGTCGTTGTGGCAAAGACCGTTCCTTATGCGGAAGAAGTTGGACGCTTGTTTCAGTATCCGAGACTTCCGCTTTAAATGGAAATATTTCGGTTTCGCGGCAATTACCACAATGCCAATCGCAATTAACGCGAGAAGAGTCGCGTAAATCGCTTGTCATACTGTAGTATAGAACATACAGTGAAAATGTTTTGCATGCTTTGGCAAAAGCCACGAATCTGTCTTTCGAACGACCTCTTTTTGTTCGGGATATGTCTCCTAAAGAACTAGCTGATCCCAGCGTCGTGACTGATTCGAGCGTCTGTGGACTTCGTAGCCAGCAATACGTGTTTAAGCCAAAATTGCAAATTGATAAGTCATTTGGGCATTGGCGACGTCACGCTAAGAGTGGTCGGCGTCTTTGTTCCCGGTGGAAGAAAGGCAACTTTGCAGCAGAACCAGATTGCCTTTCTATTCGCGTTCAGTTGCACAGGTAGCATGGCGGACGCCCCGATCGATGTGCTTCTACCCCGGGACCTCGTGCCTGCCGCCGACTGGAGCCCCGCCAACCGCTCATCCCGCTGTGCAACATGCACTCGATCATTCTCGATCTTTCGTCGTAAGCGCCATTGTCACACGGTAAATATTCCATTTGTGGATATGCCAGCATGTGATCGAACCCTAGTGCGGTGAAGTCGTTTGCAAAACGTGCATCACAGAGGCGCCTGTTGCTGGCCAAAGCCTTCTCGTCTTTGTATGCATGCGCTGCAGTCTTAAACGCCGGCGCAGTACATCAAGCAAGGTTGAGAGCGGTCGTCTACCCACAGGCTGCATTAGCACAATTCATGAGATTCCCGAGGCCAAATCGTCCATGCCTGAAGAAAATCTGCTCTTATTCGAGCTTGCGGTCGCGCCGCGCAGCGATGAAGAAACCCTGAAGACAAATGAGCTAGCCACGGAGCTTGTCCCGCTGATTTCGCGCCTCCGCTGCGATCATTGCCGCCACGTGCTCCTTTTCCGCCACAGGCTAAATTGTCAAGCGGTATTCATGACCATGCGTGTAGATCGCCTGGTTGACGTGGACTGCTGTAGTGTGGCGAAGTGGTCTGTCGCCGCTGCATTCTCCCGCAGGTCTTCCGCATAGCCGGCCGAAAACACCCAATCCAAGTGAACGTGTGTGCTACGTGCCAACACCTCCATGATACCCTTGGTTCCTACTCGGAATGTCGAGTGTACAAACCCGTGCTCGGGTCTACGGCGTACCCCCCAGGAGTCCACGTCCCACCTCGATTTCTTGCCCCTCCCGGTATAGAACCCGAGGCATTCGCGCGCAAACTTGCCAGCTTTAAAAGCGCTGAGGAAGCCAAACTCGTGCCTGAGGAGTACATGCTTCGGCGCGATGTTTCGTGGTCGCCGCCACTCAAACCGGCGTCATGTGGCCACTGCAGTCACGATGTGACCTGGCGCACTGGAGGACTGTGTTGTATGGTACACGTCTCTCACTACCATGGAGTTCTCACGTGCTGGTCTACTAGTGCGGCAGCGCATTCTGCAAAACGTGCGCCTGGGAGCGCTTCGCGCGGTTACCAGCGCGCCATGAACTTGATGTAGTGCTCGTGTGCAGCAAGTGCCTCATCACATTCGAGCACGAGAACCGACTGCGCCGTGCGTACTTACTTGCCGACTGCCTTACGATATACGCCAAAGCGTGCGGGGTGGGCAGTCCTAAAGCCGATGCCTCGTACTTCGAGCAACTAGACGAAGCGACCCACACCCAGCGCCGAATATTGGGTGGCAACCAAGGTGGCGGAACCATGGTCATGGAAACTACAGAAAATGCGGTCGGAAACACTGTCGGCGACGAAGAAGAGCAGCACATTGAGCGGCTACTGGTGCAGACGATTGAGCGCAATCTGCGTCTGTCTCACTCAATCAAGACCACGATAAACAGCTATAGCGACCGCTAAGATATTCGAGTGTGCTCGATATCTCTTGAAGTCTTGTTAATCCATGGTGGGCAGCCGGCGATGTGCAGGTGACCACTGCAAAGATACGTTGCCAGTACCACTGTTGGCTTACATTGTGTGTGAGCTCGTTCCCAGAGGATGGCTATACTTAACACCGAAATCACTGCTTCCTTGCATAAGAAATATTGAAGGGGAAAAACTTAACACGCAATCGCAACACCGAGACAGCCGCTTCTATACTGCACTGCCAGCTCTCGTTGAAGACAACCGCGAGGGATGGGCGCTTTGGGTGTTTTTGCACGACGTGCGCCACTTCTTTGCTTGGGCTCCGACCATCAGTGACCAATTCGAACCAAACATGAGTTCTGTCCGAGCCATTCCCATTGACGCGCTCGTGCCGCAATCGAAATGGGCGACAACCGAAGGAGCTACCGTTTGCCTCGCGTGTTCCCGGGGTTATTCCGCTTTCCGTACCAAGACACATTGCCAAGCGGTCCCTTCTACCTTTACTTGCGCTAGTCATTGACGAGCTTGCGTAGTGTGGCAACGTAATTTGCAACGCTTGCGCGATCGAGACACCAGTCATCGGCCAGCGCTACGATGTGCTCGTGTGTACATCTTGCACATCGGCGCGGCTTCCTCAGCGGCCTGTTGTTGTTGACACGATCTTTCACGGCACGTTGTATGACCCGACGGAGTTTGCTGCTCCAACCTCAGCCACCAACAGTGGCGCTACAGAAAGCAGCGGCAATAGCACAGCGACCACTGCACCTGTGACAATGGCGAAGACGAAGAAAGACGTTGGGAATTTGAACGAGTACCAGTTGCACGTGGTCTCTGAAACGCCATCACCGCCAGCTGTGATTTCTGGTGACGAGCTCGTTCGACCTGAGCTCTTCGTCCCATCGCTAAGTCGACTACGATGCCACCGATGCCGACGACTTTTGCTTCTCCACGCCCGCCGGCATTGCAGCGCGGTACGTCCTATTCTCGAGTAGCATCTAAGGTATTGTGGCCAGTGCGCGGAGGTGTTTTGTCGGAGTTGTGTGACGTCGCACGTCGTGCAAACTGGACGGCGGCTCGGTGGCGCCGACATTTGCCGCACATGCACGATAATCTACGGCATGTTTGGCTCTTTCAAAGAATGCCGGTGGATCAAGAAGTCACTTTCTCCAACGGCATACCCACCAGGCGTCCAAGTCTCTCTTCGGTGTCCTCTGTATGTCAACCGACACGACTTCGCGCGACGCATCGCTGAGCTGAAGTACCTCGAGGAGATCGATCTAGTGCCCTGGAACCACCTTCCACACAAATTCAATATTTGGACCCCCGAGGCATCCATCTGCAACGAATGCGATACCAAGCTTCATCGAGCCACACGCACGCGTTGCAGCATGGTTTTTCCAGCCTAGTTTTCGACAGGAGACTCATTTTGTCTTAGTGCGATCTCGTATTTTGCGCCGGATGCACGACCGTCAAATTTACACGGCTGCCACACAAGCTCGAGCTAACCGATGTTTATATCTGCGCTTCGTGCGTACGGACTTTCAATCGATGGAACCAGTCGCGCAACTTGAAGCTCTGGAGGACATGCGCAGAAGTGTATGCCAAGGCTTCGGGCACTCATGTCGACGCCAGCGTGGCACCGTCGGCCACAAGCCCTGGTGGTTGGGTGCGGACACGCCAGAGCCTCGAACGGAATCGACTCAGCCTCGAGCTACACCGCACTAGTGTCGATCGACAGGCCGACCACCATAGTCTCGAGTCGGCTTCACCTTATCAAGAATCGGTAGTCGGGGCACGCTCCATCTTGGGTGCAGCCACAAGCCAGGAGTCCACGAACATCAGATCTGAGGAAGAAGCGCTACTACGTACGATCGAACGGAATTTGAAGGTATCAGAAGCCATCGCCAAGGCAATGGATGACTCGGACAGTCTACTCGGCTCCAGCAAGGCCTTAAGTTCGAGGCGCGGCCACGCAGCATCGGATGCCGATATTAGCGCCGTCCGACGGAGCTCCATAGCGTGATATATACTGTAGTATGGCTGTGTACAGGGTTAGTTTGCTCTGTGATGAATAGTTTGAGGCAGCTTCGTACGATTCATTACATGTATCGTGCCAACACTTCAAAGCGCTCCAGTAGACAGGAAATAGGAAATGCAATGTGAAATATTAAATTATTTAGCTCTTTCTGCTAACCACTTGACCCTCGTCTTGGCACCTTCTTGGCGGAAATGTTGGCGGACGATGAATTAAAACCGATCTTGGCGGCGACCTTAAATTAAGTTGTTATGACAGCGCTGCCTTGGGGATCTTGGTACTGCTTTGGGGCTTCGTAATTATAGACGCATTACTTGGTGCGGCCCATGGTGCTGTTGTCGAGAAATCATGTTAGGGCGGGATATTCACCATTTTGTCCACCTTGTGATTGTTGCAATTAACTAGATACAACGATATCGCACACGATTGGACCAGTTTCGAAGTGGGATTTGTCAACCAACCTCCTTGGCGCCAGTCGCTCAAATCGCCATGCCGCGCAAGCATGCAGTGTTGCTACGAGGTAATTTCCATAGGCATTAGCAGCGTGCATGCTAATGGCAAGCGAGACGAAGAAATGACAGCGAGG
The DNA here is from genome assembly GCA_002081595.1 of Achlya hypogyna. Lineage (NCBI taxonomy): Eukaryota > Oomycota > Saprolegniomycetes > Saprolegniales > Achlyaceae > Achlya > Achlya hypogyna. Next base: position 58,605 of record JNBR01002844.1, read on the forward strand.
CTGGCGAAAGACTGTGTGGTTAATGATAATGCTTCACGACCTAGCCGACATCCTACTCTGTACCTATTGTTGTAGCACATCCCTCCGGATCAAATGTGGTCAGGTGCTGGGGGTTTGGATTGGGCAATATTCTCAAAATTCAGCCACTCCTGTGCCAGAAAAGAAAATGACGTCTATAAGAGAGAGTTAGCATATCGGACGACAAGACGAAATCTTCCTCAAGAAACTACGTGTCAAGAGGCCGTGATGGTTATAAGGGCTTTTATAGTCGTTTGCACAATTGCTATGGTCATGGAAATATTGTTTGCATGTTTGTGGCATGTTTGTGGCCAGATTGTGGCATGTTTATTAAGGGTTTCGCATATTGTTGATCTTAGAACATAAGAATGTCAAATGAAAATGTGCGAGATTGTTATTTGCGCAAGCTGCTTGCCGAATTTTCCTCTACGAGTACATGGGTCACCATGAGATAACTCCTAGAAATTAGTGAGTCCTAGGTTTTACAAAAACTGTCTGCGAACGACATTTTTGATCCGGGGGTAGTAAGTTTTCCCTGTTTATCGTAGTGTGAAAACAAAATGATAGTCCGACGAATAAAGCCAACAATTCGTCCCAAATCATTTGGAAGTGAAGAGATATGCACTAAAATTATTTGTTGCACAATACTCGCCTCGTTCTAATAGACAGCTAAAACGATAAGTAATAACCTTCTACATTCGAAGCTCGAGCATCTGCAGCTTAACCATAACCTCAACTTGACCTCGCCCGACATCGGCAGCTCCACGATGCTACACCGGAGCGTGTTGCCCAGGCCCGACTGGTCACAGTCATCAAATCTTGTGGTATTTCAGCTACGCCACATGTCGGATCCAACACCTCTCTTGCTGTCATTGCTTGATAGAGAAAGCGATGTCACGATATTCGTGTGCGACGTGGGTCGTGGTGAGGTTTGACGAGCCTTTGTGGACTGCGTGTCCTTGCACTGAGCGAGCCAGGTCGAGACGACAGTGGTCGACGACAGGATGTAACAAAACTCCGCCGATAACTTGCCTCCAGGTCTATTATGCTTGCTACAAGGCACCACACACACTGATAGCACATCGTGCTGCTAGCTCCTCGAGATGGACCGTGTCAGGCCCGCACGAAGTTTTGCATGGCAAACAGTTAGTAAATAACATACTGTAAATATGAAGGACAACATTTGACGTTGAAGTCCAGAGCAATTTCAAGCAACCAATGCCGAATTGGGTTGGTCCTCGTTGCAGATGTGACACAGAACATCGGAGAAGCAAGAAGCGATAGGCCATTGCAACGCCAAGCAGCCACACATACCACTCTACTTGGTGCTGCCTCTCGCTGGCGCGCTTCGCGCAAACCCATTGCCGCTTGCGGGTCAATGCACCAACACTCGATAATTATACGATTACGTTCGCTGTGTATCCTGCTAGCCCGCCATGTCGCCACATGACGCGCCACGTCATGCGTTTTTCTACCAACATCCGGACGCTCAGTCGTTAAACCCATTTAACCAACCAATCACCCAAAGTGCAAAGTTGCGAGCGCGTCATTCTTGATTCACCCACGCCATGCCCATGCCATCCAAGACTCTCGGCGTACCTCCGTCGCGCTGCACGTGTTGCAACCGCGACTTCGCCTTCTATCGCAAGCGCCACCACTGCCACGAGGTACCGCAATACACATCAAGTTGGCGGCGATGAACGAACTCTTGTTTTAGTGCGGTGCTGACGTATGCAAGGCTTGCATGACTCCCCGTGGACCCCACCATTGCCCGCTCAAGGTTTGTTTGCCGTGCCTTGTGGAGCCAACCGATTCGCAACGCGGCCGAGAGGCTTCGAAGCGGAGCCAACGCAGCACATCGGACGCGTCTAGCTTTGCCAGTCGCGACGGGGGCTACGCACTTGATTTCAACTGGATCTACCCGTGGCCCAAACCGCCCGTTGTCACTCAAGAGTCCGAGCGGGTGAACATCGTTCGATGCCTTGATGTACTTGATTCCCCTCGCAACGACCTGTTCGAGTCCATCTGCCATTTGGCCGCGTCAACCCTTGGTGCATCGATTGCGATTGTAAGCGTTTTGGACTCCGACCGCGAGTGGGTCATCGACAGTGTCGGGTTCGAAACACGGGAGGTGCCGCGCGACGCGTCCTTTTGTGCCCATGCGATTCGCAGTGCGGAGCCAACTGTTGTACTCGACACACTTCTCGATGAACGCTTCGCCCAGAACCCACTCGTAACAGGGCCCTTCCGAATTCGCTTTTATGCCGGGTACCCGATCGTCGCCCCATCGGGAATCGTTGTCGGTACCGTGGCCGTGCTACACGATGCCCCATTCAAAACCGTCGACGTAACCAAGCTCGAGCGCGCAGCACGCCTTGCGACGGCGCTGCTCTTCAAGGAACCACCCGCGGCACTTCAGGCAACAGAGCCCATCTACCACATTTCGCACGAATTCGAACTTGATTAATTACCCAGTTGCTAATGACATATATGTTCTGTGTCCTGTAGTTTGAGGGTTGCTGATATCCGTGGAGCTGGGCTCTCAATGCGTAGAAAAAACAAGCCGTAGCTCGTCCAAATGACCATGCACCCGAGACGTTGGTGATGAGGTGGGGAGGACGCTGTGGCGACTGATCGGTACTGATTGACCTTGCCGTCACTGTGGATGACGTACCCCTCGTCTGACATGCATTTCTATGTGGCAATAGTCGACGCGCTCTAGTACAAAGAAGCGGTCGGCGATAACTCACCCTAGAGAAGCGGTAGAGTACCTTGCGTCAAGGCCCTGCGCCATTGTGCGCCATGGCTGTAATATCGCGTCGCCACGTTGCCGTTGTGTCGGTCATTCATTGTTTGCTCCGGTTCTTGCCTCAGTTAACTCAATGGCACAGTACCGAGACTGACTCTGAGTCGCTACCCAGTTGGTGGTTAGCAAGGCATCTGTGGGTTCCACAAAGCTCCCTCCAAACATGGGACTGTTTGCGTCAGGCTGCATGAATAGCACATCGCGAAATATTTTTGGCGGGAAAGGCCTGTTGTCGGTTAATAGAAAGTTGGACATTCAATTTTTTCGACCCATTTTCATCGCTTTTCGACCCATTTTTTCGTGTTGTCTGCAAGACGCTAAGCCGAGGGCCAGTAAGAATGAGGTACATGCTGCGGTCGCAGGTGATGACCAGTTGACTCACACTTGGTGATATGATTTGCTTGATGCAATTGACGGCAATCGTACCGCAAATCCAGCATGACCCATCTATATTATTAAATTTTCCACTTGTGAACTCTGTCCAAAACCCTTAACGTTAAATCTATTTCGTTTTAGGGATGTATCGAAATTGTATGTAAGCTAGAGATTCGATTTATCGTGCATGATACTTGCGTGCTCTATCGATATGTGAGGCTTCGTTGGGTGCTGTTGTAAGGGGAGGGCGAAACACTGGCAGAGGGAAATATTGAACGACAATGGGGCTGGTGCGATTCATTCTCGTTGCGATGTGTGCCACAAGAGTATTGACCACAGGATTTTGTTCGTGGACCACTGTAACCCCACTGCTAGAAATACCGAAAGCATGAACCCGAAATGCATGAATTAGGCTGGCCCTTGGTGCAGACCATGCGAAGTCAAACCTACAATCGCATTTTAGATTGTGAACTTAACACCGGGAGGCTCGTCGTCCCCATTGAGAGTGCATGCAGATTCCCACACGAGTCCGATCAGAGTTGAACGAGAAGCTAGCAAGAGGTAACTGTGCTTTAGCTGTGAGGCGTCCTATACGATCATCCTGTTCTTTGAGCGGCATCTGTGTAGGCTCGGAGAAGCTGAAGGTATTTTTCAAGGAGAACGAAGTATAGAATTATAGAAGATGTGGAGCTAGAAGCGATCACTCAGCATTCCCGAATTTGCTCTCTGTTACCTTAACCCGCCACACCACTCCCCTTTGCTGGTGGCGCCAATACAAAATATTCGCCTCACACGTACGTATCTCAAGTGAAACCAATATTTTCACAATCAGTACCGCACAACACGCAATCACGGGCACTTCAATAATCCATCAGTCCAGTGAACTTGCGTACTGTCTTCATTCCCGCTCTTCGATGGAAACCGCATTACGGAAAGTTAGTTGGCAAACAAGCTAGTGAAGCATTTGTGCGCTGCTCATCCATGGAGTGGAGATTTCCCAATGTGCATCCACCACTTCAACATAATCTCCGAAAAAGGTCCATGGGAAGCATCACTCGATCATCGAGAGCCGTATATCGAGTCTCGAGTACGTGTTTGTTAGAGGACTTCTGGTTCACTGCATTCTCAAGATACCTTTCTACCGTCAATGACAGCCACCCGAGCTAGCGTTATCTCGTGTCTGCTATGAATAATCGTTGGAGCATTGATAACTCTCAAGACTCCTCGATGTTGAAACACAAATGCTTGCAAGGTATACGTACAGGTAGATAGGACAGAGCCACGTTCCTTAACGACGGGGCCTACAAAATCGAGTTCTTGATGTCGTGCCTTCAGTTGTGGACACGGAATTCGACATGTTTTTCGATCAAACGGGTGCCCGCGAGTGCCCACACCGTTTCTTTATCGACTTAAGTGACGTCCCTTGACGCTGTCGCGGCCGAATTGTCACCTGCTCGTGGATGGCGTCAACCGACGGCTATCAAAATGCGCCTGTCTGGCCACGACTTCCTTGAACTAGGGCACCGGTTCTGTAAATGATGCGTGGATGGTCACGACACAAACTTGCATGTCTGCGGAAGTCCCACCTTGGATCAGGTCATGTGCCCTCTCCCAGCCATCGCACTGGATGGTTGGGGTGTTGGAGACCCGGAAAAGCTGCAGTTCACGGAAGGCAAAGATCACTCGAAGATACTCCCACAGACCACCCAGTTTGCATTGTATTATCCTCGACAATTTCGTGCACGGCGACACGAATAGCCATCTTTACGACTGGAAGCTCAAGGCGATGTTGCCAGTAGCAAGAGCAAGAGCAAGAGCTCGGTGGAGCGAGCCGTTGATGGATTACTGCTGCGTCTGTACGTTCTAGATCTTGGTAGTTTAACATCGACCACTACGCAGCATTTACAGTATATTATACGGTTTGCCTTACTCAGCTATGTGCCGCACTTCAAGTTGCTTGTTGTCTTCTCAGTCGACGCCAATGTTCTCGCGATGACGAAAATGTCTCCGAAATTGCTTCGTTATCACTTCCAGATAAATCGTTGGCTACCGTATCGAGCTTTGATGAATTTCCTGTGTCGTTGGAGGTCAAAAAGGACCCGCATCTCTTCAGCCAAACCGTTTGCTGGCGCGAAGTGCTTATCAAGGCGGATCCCGTAGCACAATCGTGCAACAAATCTTTGTGAGCTGGTCCAAGTTGTGCAGTCAGGTATACCAATTAACTACTGCGTTTACCTTGTTGCAGGGTTGGCACGCCAACTTCGTGTACCGTTATGTAGTACTTTTCGCGCTCGTGGCAGCTGTCAATGCCGTCCGCTCTGGCTAATTCGCGTCGGTCTCATCGTGGATTGCTGCCGGATGTTGCCATTGATACTTTTTCCCTGCACAGCGTCCCGCCCACGTGGGATCAGACAGTGTCTGTAGACAAAACGTTACCGACGAACAGGGCGCTCCCCGCATACAAACACACAATCCATTCTGCCTCGGCGTATCATGACCATGCAAGAGCGCTGTCGACTTATGTCCATCGAGGAGCTCACCGATTCCGACGCAGACGTTGGGAGGACGTCCCGCCACACGAACAACTGGGCGTACCCATGGAAGCAGCCTCCGGTTATGGCCTCCGAGTCGGACCGTCTCGCAGAGCTTCAGCGCTACGACGTGCTCGACACCCCGCCGGAACGGGTTTTCGATGTCGTGTGTGAACTAGCGAGCAGTGTGCTTGGCTGTCCAATGGCCGCAGTAACATTTATCGACTCCGATCGGCAGTGGTTCAAGTCGCGGCTCGGCTTGCTTGACGCCGAGATTTCCCGCGACATTGCTATTTGCGCCCATACAGTTGCTTGTGGCGAGCCACTCGTGGTGCTCGACGCATCGAAAGACAAAAAGTTTGCGTTGAATCCACTTGTACTCGGTGTGACTGGTATGCGCTTCTACGCTGGGGCACCGATTGTCACGAAGACGGGCCACGCGATCGGAACCGTGTGTGTCTTTGACACACGCCCCCACACATCCGTTGACGTCGCGACACTCGAAAGACTCGCCAACGTGGCACTGCTCCACCTCGAAGACCGGCGCACGTCCAGCGTTGCACCGTCGACCACTGAGTTAGCGACGGCCAACGTATTTGAGGAGCCGGTGCTGTCAATGGCCGAGCTGCTGCGCAGGCGCGACTGCGTGCCAAAGACAGATCGTATCTGCTGCGGGCGATGCCGCAGAGCCTTTTCGCTCTTTCGCCACAAGAAGCATTGCCGGGCGGTAAAGCTCTAGCTGACCCTGAGTGAAGTCACGATTGCTCTTTGTAGTGCGGTGAGGTCTTTTGCAGCTTCTGTACCGTGCCAGCGCGCGCCCAACAGCGGCGGGGGCCACGCGTATTCAAGGTGCACGTGTGCACAACCTGCGTCAACATCGGCAGCGTCCTCGGGCACTTTCGTCTCTGTTGCAGTGTGCGCAAGTCTCTCTTTGAGGCAAATGCGGCCGACGTTGTCACCGCAGACGAGCTGGAGCAAATTCAAGAGCTCGAGGACAAGGACACGCTAACTCCTCACCGACTCGTAAGCTGCAGCGACTGCGTGCCCTTTGACGAGCGCGGTTGCTGCCACGTGTGCAACCGCAACTTCAACATCTTCCGGTCAAAGTACTCGTGTCGTGTGGTGCGTTTACATAGATTCGATGTTTGTCAGCGATGGTCTCATGGCGTGGCTATAGTGTGGGGATGTCGTTTGCAGTGGTTGCGCGAAGAAAAAGCTCGCAAGTGTTGCTGGGACCGATGAGATGGCCCCCGTGAACGTGTGTGTTGAGTGTCTCGTCGACTTGTCGAATCGTGCACTACAGCATATCGCTGGGGGTATGTGGCCCCTCGAGACAGCAGCCACAATGGACTATGAGTCGCTCAACAACAGCCGCAAGGAGCGCAGCTCCATGAAGTGCGCCATTGACACGGTCAAGACACTGCTCGTCTCGACCGACGAACGCGCTTCCTCACGCACCTCCCTTCCGGAGAAGCAGCTCGTGGAATTGTACCCAGCTGGGATGAAATGCCCATGAAGACGCACATTTGTTATATTTATGACAAATTTGTGTATTTAATAGCGGTCAAATCTCCAAAATGACATACTCTGGGTTCGATGATTTTTACGAGCAATTAGCATTTCAGCCAAATATGGAACTATTGTTGGTGTGCCAATTGCAGTGATGATCCAGTTTGTGTCGTGCGTTTTCGGAGGCAATCCACAGTGGTGTTGAAGTTGGCCTCAGAGCCACTGCATGTGCAAATACATCAGCCCAAGCATCTCTGGCATAGGCTGAAACTCCGCCTTGTTCGATAGTGAAAACTCGTGAGCCCTTTGTGTCCAGAGTGCGCTTTGAGATTTGTTCCCAAAATGTGAACCTGTGGCGCGTACAACTTGGATGCATGGCAATCGATAGAAAATATATCGCGGCCAGTGCTGCAAGTATGCATTCCAATGTGGAATTGCTACACAACGTGCATCGCAACGTTTTGTAATGGCACTAATAATGATAGTTGAACTAGGCAACACATGTGGTGGGCTTGGGACGGGAGCTATTATTAATAGTCTGTGCAATTATGTATGTGTAAGCCGTAAAGTTAAGCTGTGGTCGAGGGGTACTCTTGCCGAGTTGAGAGTTGAGCTCTACTTGTAGCGGTTAGTAGCACCTCCTCCATAAAAACTCGATTTTTTACGAAGTAAATTGCAATGCTTGCGATGTAGGTATGCCTCTCATTGGTCTCTTTTTCCAAGATTGTGCATTTATTGAGCTAAGAGACTGATCTAAATGTGTACAGTTTATAAGATTGTAGACTTTGTGGTGATATCACGATGGCGAATGATTCAATGCGACATCGGTTCACCAACTTGAACTCAGGAGACACCCAGCTCCAGTCTGACGCGCACCACGTCATATGGTGCCACCCAAAAGTCACGGGCCAATCGAGATCGATTTCTTCCAAAGATGGCAGGGCGACGACAGCCCGAGACAAACACTTATTATTTTTCCAACATGCACACAGCAATCCCAGCGGACGAACTCGCGAGCGAGGAGCACAGGGTACCGTTATCCGAGCGGACCCACTGTGCATCATGTCTGCACCACTTCGGCTTGTTCCGCCGCCGACACAGTTGCCACTGGGTACGTCTTGACTGCTGTTGACTTGACGATCCTCACGTTGGCAGTGCGGCGAGGTAGTCTGCGGCCCATGCCTCGTGTCGCGCCGCGCTCAGGCCATCGACAAGGATTTTGATGTCGGGATCTGCGTCGCATGCGTTGCCGTATACGAACAGCACACCCATATTGACGCCCACTGCTTTGTGTGTACCCGGCCCTTTTCGATCCTTCGGCGACAGCACCGGTGTGATAAGGTACCTACAGTATTCACCCTGCACCACGATCTGACATGTGACTTCGAATAGTGTGGTGAAGGCGTCTGCCGCGGCTGCTCCGTCGTGCAACGCGACCACGGTCATAAGTTAGTGCGCCAGCTTCGTATCTGCACCAACTGTTCTGTTGGGGGCGAGCCGCCGAAGCACCGCCCGGGCGTCAGCGAAATTGCTCGGCTATACGAAACCGATCCCGCCGTCACCTTGGAAGAGCCGCCAATGCCGGTGAATGACGCTGACCGCGTCCGCGATCTTGAAAGCTACGGACTTCTTGACACACCACATGAGCGCGTCCTCGACGTGGACTGCAGACTAGCAAGTAAATTGCTTGGTTGCCCAATCGCGGGCCTGAGCCTCATGCACACACATCGTCAATGGTTTAAGGCGCAGGTTGGCTTCAACCAGACTGAAGTACCGCGCGCCGTATCGTTTGGTGCCCATGTGATCGCGAGCTCACAACCGCTTGTCGTCCTCGATACCTTGGTCGACGACCGTTTTGCGAATAATCCTATCGTGACTGGACCCGCGAAGATTCGTTTTTACGCCGGCGCTCCAATTGTGACTCCCCGTGGCCACGTGATTGGGACCGTCTTCGTGATGAATACGGTGCCCCAGGCGAGCTGCAACATCAAGCCTCTTCAACAGCTCGCGTCTGTTGTCATGCGCAACATGGAGCAGCACAAGTCCAGTTTGCACACAGACATTTAGAAGTACAGTACTGCGTCGCACAATAAATGTCCAACACTCGGAGTTATGCCGGTTTATTCTTGTCATGTCCTTCAAGCCTTGGCATTTACAGGGAAGTCAAACGAATGTTTTGCTGCAGACACTACGCGATATACAATCTTATTTCCAGTTAATGTAAATATCTTGGCATAATCTTCTTTTGTCGACGATTGGTCTTTCCTGTTTAACATGTATTGTGAAATTCAGCTAATTTGGCAATTCGTACCTCCATTTGTACGATTTATTGAGGCTATGGGTACGAATTGTGGAAGGTACGAATGGCCGATTTCAGACGGCCATTCGTACTATCCAGAAACAAATCGTTGGCCAGTAGTAGCAATTACTGTAGCATGCACGGACATCCATAGGTTGCGCGTCCTACGATTTGTAGATTTGCCGCAATGTACGAATTGTAGAAAAAACCACAACGATTTGTAGGCT
>JNBR01002845.1:0-33234 GCA_002081595.1 Achlya hypogyna
GCGGCACCCCATCCGCCAGAAGCACACTTTTCCTCGAGAAGGTTGGCCGCCTTGCTTCCCTGCATCGGCCCAGCAATCGACACCCACGTCACACCGCTACCAAAGCTGCACTTGCCATTGGCGATAGCACCAGACGCGACGAGGTTGCCCATGGAAAAGGTGACGAGAATCATGTTGTCGGCCGTGGTGCCACTCGAAGAGCCGACCTTGAGTGCCGTCTGGCAGAACTCGTTCTGGGTCGACGGGTCATTCCAAGCGCGCTGCACGGACTCGTAGTGGGCGAACGCAAAGCTGGAGCAGCAAGGCGCGTGATTGTGGACGTCGCCCCAGGTGTCGGTAAATGTAGACGTCAGCGGCGCGCTGGTCTTTTCACCGACGCCGTGGACGAAGAGACACGGTCTTTTCTTGCCTTTGCAGCTGCACGACGACGAGCTGCTGAAGATGGAAGTGCGCCGGGATGAAGAAGTCTCCAGGCGACGTGTTGATGGCACCGCCGGTGGCGCCGTCGTCACGATGGGACAGTTGAGCGGCGCCTGGCCCGGCGTCGAAGGCACGTCAAAGTCCGGAATCAGCGTCGGGTCACTCAGGTACTCGATCGTCAAGTCCAGATCCTGGCCCACCGCCTTCGTGAGCTTGTTCGTTTCCGAGTTGCAGAACACAAACGTCTCGCCGGCAAACGACAGCTCGAGCAACTTGCCCTTGGGACAATCAATGCTCTGGCCGTCGACGGCCGTCACCGTCACTGACTCTTCCAAACTCGACTGCATGAGCTGGACGGGCGGGACTTGGTCTGGGTTCAGGCACCCGGCGGCCACCGTTACGTTGTCCTTGACAAGCGACCAGTAGGCGCGATCGTCCAGCAGGACGTAGTTAGCCGTCACCTCCGGGCCGGGCTGCGACAAGTACGCGTCGAACTGGAGGTGGGCTCCGGTGCCAGCTCGGGGCACGACGTACACGACGGCCGATGTCTGACCGTTGAACGCCATGCTGCTGCGCTTGGCCTGGACCAGTACACGAAGGCCGGGAGCTTGCTGGATCTGCGTCACGATATCGGTTGTAGGCGGGTGAGTTTTGCCGTTGTATACAAAGTAGGCGCCGATCGACGCGCAGACTACGCCGCAGAAGACGACGGCGCCGAGAATGGTCTTGGGCGTCCAGAACTTTTTTCTCTGTGCTGGCTCGGGTGCGACGGGCTCATCGATGACGGCGTCGAACGCGACCGTGGGTGTCGGAAGAACCGTGGGCTCGTGGGCACTGGTGCTCATGAGGAGGCAAATGCGATAGTGAGTGGCTTCATTGGGTACAAAAGAGCAGACGCGTGCTAGAGGCTCCACCTGGTTGCTTGAAGTTCTTAGCAGCGAAGACTTTGACGATTGTAAGATTTACAATTTGTATATCGTAAGGAATAGGCGAGGTCAGTGATTGTCGGCCTGGTAGTATAGCCTCAACTCAGACATTCCAGCGTCTGGTACCAGCTGCTGTGAGTGAATCTTGCATAAGGATGGCCTTTTGAGAATCCACTCTTGAGTAGTCAACGAAGGACGAAAGTGCATGGAATGTTGCGCGACGTGCAACTGGGCGTGGGATTGAAGCAGGTGCGGCATCCGCAACAGTAAGGTCAACAGTCGACGTCAACACCAAGATACCATCGAGATGCGATTGATGACTTTGAATGTTCACCGTAGTCAGGCTAGACGACCACAGTTCAGTGGAACCAAGTTGTGTGTGTTTATAGTGGATTGCTTAGCAGCAAAGGCAGACATCGGCTGAGCACGGACGAGAGCGATTTACCTTGTGAGAAATCATCTGGAAAACCTGGTGATTGCCAACTGGCGTCGCCACGTGGCGCGACTCCGCATACCCTTTCATTCGCCTTTATTTTTCCCCAACAGAACGCTTGAGTTTGAGAGGAAGATTAAATCGATCGCATTGATTCTGAAACTAGTGCATAATTGAAACCCACCCCACACCCAGACACCGCATACCAGTTCGCGAAAACTATATTAAATGTTTATATTCATTTGCAACCTGCGCCTGGGTATCGTGACTGTCATATACAGTACATCACCATTAAATGGTGAAGTATTGACACTATTACTATGTAGTATTATTCAATAGTTGGGGACAAGTATAATAGACACTGGGCACAATAGTGTTGGGATTTGTCCAATATGTATGTATATTGGCGCCTCACGACGCGCAGCGCGATCGCGTCACAACGAGGCCGTCGCAACTCAATCAACCGCCTCTATAGTCTGTGAGTAAGGTCGTCAGTGTTTAAAGCTGCTGCAACCATTCTGAGGCAAGTTACCTTGGTTGGGTTGCCAATTAAAACTTCGTCGTTGAACTACGGCGGCACCACCCACGTAAATCTAATCCAGTCTGATGATATCGTTTCTAGAGTCGTCCCCGATCAATTCCTTATTTTTGTTAAAAGCCGGCGCACATCACGAAAGGGGTTCACGAAAGGGGTCAGAAAAATCGATTGTTGCTGACAGTTTCTTCGCACATAAATTGCTGATTGGGAAATTTCAACGATGGCATTCTCTACCTCAAGTGTCTGATAACGTATCACGACGAGTGGCACGAACCCGATGCAACGCAAAAAGGGCCGAACAAACCGCCGTAGCACTCAATAAGTATCATGGATGGAAGCTCCCACGATTTCATTATGCAAGGCTCCAGACTTCAATTAAATGTTAATCACTTCATTATTAAGTAGCAACTTAACGAAAACCTCACTACCGAAGCGAATTTTACGTTTGATGCAGCCACCTATCGTATTTTTTACGGCGACGAAATTCTATTAACATTGCTGGCCAAGCTCACGGCTTTTTTGGAGACGCTGCAGTGTGCGGGACTTGTCCCTCTTCACGAAAGAAATAAGACTTTTCAGGGTACTTCGACTCATTCCTAAATCGTGGCATACAGACTCTCGAGTCTTTTGGTTTGAGACCGCACTGCTGCCTCCTTTTCTTCAGGCATCTATAACTCCGTGTACCTAATTACCATTTGGCAAGCTGCAACTTTTTGCGATTTAGACTTAGGTGCACTCAACACGCCCCTGATGTATCAATTTAAAGGGCTTACCGCTTCAGTTGTGTTGAGCAATGGAAGAACTTTGTCTAGATTACCACCACAGTTTGATGATATAATTTAATTAGCTTGAGCTCATAATTCTTGCTGGCCAAAATCATCGCAGGGGTATAGATTCCAGCGTACACATTTGTCGTGCCTGGTGGCCTTGACCGACACAAGTCAACGGAACCGGAATTCCCAAGAAACCAAGTATCCGGAGGTGTCGCCACACGAGTACACTGTTCGAGGATCCCCAGCTACGGTAATACCGTGCCACCATAGTTGTCGAAAGTCTTGCACTGCTTGCTAGTGCGGTCGATGTGTGTAGGCAACGCGAGTATTTCGGCGCGGACTACTTCGCGAATCCATGGCGCTAACAATCCTATGCGGCTTCGTCGTCCTGGGGGCAATTCAGCCATTCGTAAACAAGGAAAATGGTGCGGTGCGATCGGGGGTGTTCAGGAAGTCCTGGCGCATAAGCTTCATGCGTTTCCCCGACGAATACATCTCCACTGCCTCAGGGATGTCCTTGGGGTCGTAGGGCTTCTCTCTCATTGCTGGATATAAGGGAATGGGACCACAACGAACCCCTGCCATCTCGACTTGCTCTGTTTCGTGGGCAATTCCTGTCGCGGCACTTGGTCGCGCACTCATTTGGTTCCAACAAAATCGGTGCCTTTACAACATATTTTATCCTTGTCGCTTCAAATTATTGGCCCCACGTGTTGGGTTGGGCAAACATTGATTAAAGTGCGCACTCAAACCACTTGAGTGGCTTGCGATCGGCACCCCACCAACCATCGCCGTGGCGAAAGGACGAGTCGAGGTGGTTCACTTGAGCCTTGTAGTTGCCTGTGCTTGAGGCGCTTGTCTGAAAGCCCGTAATACCGACGCTGCAGCTTGAAAAGTCGACGACACCATCATGTTCACGTGCGTCGTGCTTCGCCAGGGCGCCGACAACAGAGAGAGCGACAGCATCGACGGACACGAGGCCGAAGGAGTTGACACCACAGAGTACTTTGTTGACGCGTTGCTGGCGCACACGCTGAGCCGCGGCGAAGTCAGCAGCAAGCGCTGTATTGGCTGTCGTCTGGTGGCGCAGATTGAGGTACGCAGGTGTCGCGGGGCAATAGCCGATAAGCCCGAGGATGCCCTTGAGAACGATGTCCCACCCGTTGCCAGCGCACTTTTCTTCAAGAAGGTTTGCCGCCTTGCTACCTTGCATCGGTCCGCCAACCGACACCCATGTGACACCCATGCCCAGAGCGCACTTGCCGTTGGCGATAGCACCAGACGCGACGAGGTTGCCCATGGAAAAGGTGATGAGAATCATGTTGTCGACCGTGGTGCCACTCGAAGAGCCAACCTTGAGTGCCGTCTGGCAGAATTCGTTCTGGGTCGACGGGTCATTCCATGCGCGCTTCACGGACTCGTAGTGGGCAAAGGTAATACTGGAGCAACACGGCGCGTGCTTGTGGACATCCCCCCACGACTCTGTATACGTGGATGTTGGTGCCTTGCTACTCGACTCGCCGACACCGTGGACAAAAAGACAGGGCTTCTTTTGGGACTTGCAGCTGCACTTTCCACTGCCGAAGAGCTCTGGGGTGGGAACGGCTTGGCGAAGGCGATCAGCGCCACGCACCGCTTCTTCTGGAATGGCGGGGCAGGTAAGAGGAGCCTTTCCAGTTACTTGGGGGACATCAAAGTCAGGGATCAAAGTCGGGTCGCCAAGGTACTCGATCGTCATATCCAGATCTTGACCCACGGCTTTGGTAAGTTTATTCGTTTCCGAGTTGCAGAAGACGAAGGTCTCGCCTGCAAAGATAAGCTGCAGCAGTTTGCCTTGAGGGCAATCGATCGCTTGACCCGCAACTGATTCGACGACAATGGAATTGGTTAGACTCGCTTGAATCTAATAAAGAGTAACTCAGGCAATTCCCATAAGAAGAGAGCGAGCTACCAGCTGCACAGGGGGAAGCTGGGACGCATCTAAGCACCCCGCATCGACCACCGTACTGTTACGGAGGGTGGACCAGTACGCCCGATCATTGACAAGTACGTAGTTGGCTGTGATCTCTGGCCCGGGTTGCGACAGATATGCGTCGAACTTGAGGGTTGTCCCTGAACCGGCGCGAGGAATCATGTACATTGTTGCCGTCGTCTGCCCGTTGAACTCCATACTGGCTCGCTTGGCCTGAAACTCTACTCGGAGCCCAGGTGCTTGCTGAATTTGTGTGATAATCTCGCCAGCGTGGTTGCGCGAGGGAATAAAAGAGAACACGGTGCCGATGGTGATGCACACGGCGCCGCAAAAAGCCACAACACCGAGCACCCAGCGCGCTGTGTAGTCTACACTTCAGGTTTAGTCATCCTCAAGCTATAATTCGGTACGCTTCGGCGCGGGCTCCGCCTCCGGCAGTTGGTCAAATGCTGCGTTTGGCGTGGATGGCACGGGCATCGGCATGATAAAGCAAATCGAAGAATGAAAGCAATTGCCGAGCTAAGAAAATATGCTCACGAGTTGGTACTACGCCTGTGTATTGAAGCAGCCGAAGGAGCAGTTGCTCGTCGTCTAAAGTATCGACGTTGAGTTGCATGTTTTGCATCTACTCTGTTCTGTGCACGTGCCTAGCACGTGCTCTAGCCCTTTGTATCAATGCTTTTGAAGCACAGTGCAAATTTCGGTACCCTCTTCGTGAGGTTCAATCGCCAAACTGAGGTGTTTGAATGTGAATGGGCCTGTCCAAAGAGTATCTAGAAGCTAGCACTGGTTGTAATCAGGTTATCGCCCAGGAAGACTCAGTGCCGGGATTATGGGTTTCTGCCACATCTGAGCGTCTAACAACATCATTGTCGATACGTATAATCCCCGCCCAGATAGATTGATGGAAGAAGTACCATTGGGCTTGGAGATGGTGTATGATTGAGTTGGGACTCAAACTTTTCTGCGGCGACGCTTTCGTCTTAAAAATTCAGAGCACCCAAAGCCGCCTTCATAACAAAATAGCTTCGATGGCTGGCGTTGAACTAGGCAAGCATTCGCAAACTTCGCGATGGAAACAATAGACCGAATAATAAGAGGTTACCGCTCCGGTGATCGACGAACCTCCCTCTCAATTTGATATACCATTACATAATCGGGAACTCAATGCAGGATCGACCATTGAATGGAAAAGTTGCCGACTCGGAGGAATCGCCATGCCGACATATTCTGCCTATTTGATTTGGGACACTAGCGAAGCCCTAGAGCTGGTTTTCTTCGAGTTCACAATTCGTAAAAACAACCCGCACCTTTAGTAATTGTAGCCTTCTCGGTCCAAGTTCCATTTCGCAAACTGACAGACTTGAAATGTTATGTGTGCTACCTCATACATATAAGTTACCAAGAAAAAATGGTCCTTGGTAACTACGTGGCAAATACCACATATCGATTACAAAGCGCACTCGAACCATTTTTGCGGCTTCCGATCGGCGCCCCACCAGCCGTCACCACTTCGAAATGATGAGTCGAGATGATTCACAGCCGGCATGTAGTTCGCGTCATCGGCGTAATTGGTGCTGAAGCCGCTAAAGCCGTCACTGCAGCTGTTGAAGTCCACGAGACCGTCGTTGGCGTAGTCGTGGTGAGATTGCCCGCTCGCCCACTCCATAAAGCCAGAGTAGATGGTCGCTAAACCTTTCGGATTCGTGCCGCAGATCAGCTTTGTCGCATGTGCTCGGCGAACGGCTTGTGCAGCCGCGTACTGTGCCTGGAGATCTGCACTCACTGTCGGCTCGTGCTGGAGCTTCCGAAAGGTGTTTGTGATCGGACACAGCGTAACGATATTGAAGAGCCACTTGAGCGGAACATCCCAGCCCGAATTGGCTGCGCACTTTTGCTCGAGGGCGTTAGCGGTCTTGCTGCCATGCATAGGTCCTGCAATTGAGACCCACGAGACCCCCGACCCGAAGTTGCACCGGCCGTTGGCGACAGCCGCTGATGCGACGAGGTTACCCATCGAAAATGTGACGAGGACCATGTTGTTGATTGTCGTTGCGTTGGCCTTGCTCACTGCAAGCGCTGCAGCGCAAAATTGATTTTGGATCGAAGGTTCATCCCAGCCGCGAAACCACGTTTCGAAGTGAGCAAACTTGATGGATGAACAGCATGGGGCGTGCAAATGCGCAAGACCCCACTCGAAGAGAAACATGTCGCTGAGGCTAGCGTTGAAGTAATTTCCTGCGCCGTGGACAAAAAGGCACGGCTTTTTGGCCATCTTGCAGCCGCAACTCGCGCTAGCCACTGTTGCAACTCGGGGGGTTCCTGCCACAGCCGTCCAGACCTGTGATGCCGCAGCAAGCACAGATGTCGACTTTTTTGGTGTCGTCGTCGCTGAAGCTATCTCAGGACAGCGAAGTGGCGTCGAAGTGCCCACCTCATTCGGGATACTGAAGTCTGGTAAACCCGACGGATCTGAGAGGTACGTGATGTCAAGGTCGAGATCGGTGCCCGTCGCGTGGGTCAGCTGGTTGCTTGGACCATTGCAAAAGACAAACGATTCACCCGCGAACGAGAGTTCGAGCCACTGTCCGTCGCATCGTTTGGTATCAGCATCGGCCGCAAGTACGGCGTCGACGCGCTTGGCCGCCTCAAGGCTTGTTTGCACAAGGTGCACTGGAGGAAGGTCGGAAGTAATACACGATGACGCGATCAACGTGCCGTTGTGCGCACTGGACGACATATACGCGCGCTTGTTGAGAAGTAAGTAGCTCTCGGTCGTGTTGAGACCCTCAACTTGAAAATAGGCATCAAACATCAGGTCTTCAGAGGGTCCCCTGAAGGGTTTTGGCACAATGTAGATGTCAACGCTAAGGTGACCCAAGAAGGCCATGCTAGGACGTTTGGCTGTTACTTTCACAAGGAGACCAGGACTCTGTTGGATTTGCGTCACGATGGAAGCTGCGTGGTTTGCAACCTTGGACGAGTGCACCAAGACAGCGCCAAGCGCCACACAAGCGACACCGACGATGGCAACAGCGCCGACAAGAAGGGACCACCGCCGCCGACGAGGCACTGGGGCTTCGTGCAAATCTGGAAGCGGTGTAAGTATCGGGATGCTAGTGGCCATGAGTTGGGCAAATTGGAGAATGAACTAAAGCTCCCAATTCTAACAGGCAATCAGTGTGTAAGGGGCAACAGCATAGGGTGACGTAAACTCGCGAGCGCTTCAATCGACTATCCGCGTAATTATCGGATTCAGGACCACCTGATATCAGAATCAGTGCTGATGGCCCAGAACGACGAAAGAGGCTGTCTAGTGTTTGCGTCGGGCCATGCTTGATCTACAGCGCTGCTAGAGCTCGTACGAAAGGGAGTAAGGACTGAAGTAGCATTCGGTGGGTGCTTGAAGACGCCGGCAGCGGGAAAACTAACAGTGACGAGCCGTCTACATTTGGCCCACTCGATGCAGTGTTGATCATTCCAAAGTTGATCATTCCAATGTTTCGAGCTATTGTGCACATCATTGGTGAGTTTAAAGCGTGCTTAAAATAAGCTGCCGCTCTAAATAGGTATTCTGGTGCATTTTCGGACATTAAGTACTGCAAGCGCCACGAACACCATCATCGGTGATAGAAAGGAGTGGTCGAAATAAATTGGAGGCATTGAGGCATCAGGCTCACTGATGATGTGCCAATTCCAGGTTTATGCAAAATTCGGTATTTACCTACGCAAGTTTGAATTATTATATTAGTGATGAGCAGTGCTAACAGACACAACCCAAGGTGACCCTTGCCGCCCCCCTCCAACCGCTTCCAGCCAATCACATGTCTTCAATTAGCAGGGGAGCATGGACGAGCACGTTAATCCAGCGGAACTGGGATCGCCGTTACCGCTCTTTACTCATATGTATCTGCACAAAGAGCCGTCCAACACAGGACGAAGAGTAGTTAGCATCTTCTCCCCAGTTTCATTTGCTTCTGATCCGGCGGAACAATGCTGAGTCCGACGTCCAACTACTGCCTCAAGGGCCACATACTCTGACTATTGGTTCTACAGGTACTACTCGCAGGTGATGAGAGGCCTGGATGTACTGTGCTGTCCCACACGCGTTAGTACCTTGCTTCATGGACTCGACTAAGTGCGGTAATCGTCTAGTCTTTAATCTTAGAGGATTAAACTGTACAATGTAATGCCAACCCCAAATATGAGTTTTGGTCACCGGAGGCCAAAGTTTTCTGCAAAATAAGAACACTAAAAGTGAGCCTGAGGGATTTCATGCTCGTGGCTCCAAGTCAGGAGATATTGAAACTGGGTACCTTGCAACGAGTTTGAATGAAAAACACCTGAATTTACGACAATCAAGCTCACAACGCACATTCGAACCACTTCAAGGGCTTGCGGTCGCTGCCCCACCAGCCATCGCCGCTGCGGAATGAAATGTCCAAGTGGTTCACGCTTGCGAGGTAGTTGCCGCCGTCGGCGTAGTCCGTCGAGAAGCTGTTCGGGTCAAAGCCGACGTTGCAGCTACCGAAAGCCACGACTCCGTCGTTCGTATCTCCGTGATTGGTCAAAACATTCACAAGCTCAACCACGGGACCATAAACCGTCGTGAGACCCGGGGGGTAGCTGCCGCACATAACCTTTGATGCGTACTTGGCACGCACGGCCTGGGCGCCAAGGAATTCGTCCTTGATCGTCTGGGACACGGTACTCTGGTGTTTAAGCTTGAGGAAGGCATCTGTAATGGGGCAAAGCGTCGCAATCTCAAGAATGCCCTTGAGGGGCAGGTTCCATCCGCCCTGTTGGCACTTCTGTTCGAGGAGGTTACCGGACTTGGAGCCCTGCATCGGGCCGGCAATTGAGACCCACGTGACCTTGTCGCTCAAATTACACTTCCCCTTGGCGACGGCACTGCCCGCGATCAGGTTGCCCATTGAGTACGTCACCAAGATCAAGTCCTCGACTGTTTTGGAGTTGGAGTTGCTTACGCCAAGGGCGGCGGAGCAAAAGTCGTTTTGGATCTTGTCGTTGTCCCAGCCCGTGACCCATGTTTCAAAATGCACGAACTTGGTTGATGAGCAGCATGGCGCATGGTCATGCACAAAACCCCAGTTGAAGATGTACGAGTCGCTGATCTCACGCGGGAACGGATTGCCCACACCGTGGACGAAGAGGCACGGCTTCTTCTTTCCAAGCTGGCACTGGCACGATGACGAGCCGAGGCCGAGCACTCGCGGTGTACCCGTCACCGCTTTCCAGATTGAAGACGTGGTTTGCAAAAGAGTCTGGCCACCAGTTGTAGGCGCCGCCGTCGGCGTAAGTACGGGGCAGCTGAGCGGCTCACCGCTGAGCACGGGCACCTCCATGGTTGGGATTCGGCTGGCGTCAGTGAGGTACTCGACGTTCACATCGAGGTCTGTTCCGGACGCATGGGTGAGCTGATTTGAAGGCGAGCTGCAAAAAGCGAAATCTTCTCCAGCAAACCGCAGATGTAAAAGCTTGCCGTCGGTGCAGTTTTTAACTCCACCCGTTGCGTTAACGGAATCAATAATCGTTGCATCGACTAAACTTGACTGGACCTATACAACCTGTAAGAAAAGGATGGTCGACTCCAAAATGACGTACAAGCTCGATTGGTGGAACCTGAGTGGCGTCGAGGCAAGTTGCACTTACGACGATGCCATCTTTGGAGACGCTGTGGTACGCGCGTTGGTTCAGGAGCATGTACGTATTGGTGACCTCATCGTCGACCTGGTTGAAGATCGCATCGAACTGCAGCGTGCCAGCGGCGGACGTCGTCTGGGGCACGACGTACACCTGCGCGGTGGTGTGCCCATTAAATGCCATACTGCTACGCTTGGCAGTCACTGTGAGAAGCAACCCGGGTGCAGCTTGGATCATGCTGACGATGGACGACGACGGTGCGCGGACCTTGTTTTCGTAAATGTAATAGGCACCGACTGAGGCACAGACGACACCAATAACGACGATGGCACCGACAATGAGACGAAAGCGTGATTTTTGTGGCGGCGCTTCGTCGACGTGCGCAAACTCGACAGTCGGGTCTGGAAGTGGCGTCTCAGGGGTGCTGGACATAGCCATGCTGGAGCTATTGACCTTGTCGTGGCGAGGCAAATTGAAAGATGAGTTCAAGCCATCTGCGAGTTATTTACTTGGAGCAGAAGCGTTGCACTGGTTGAAGTGAACCATCTGGTGGTCATGTATGATGGCCCGTCCGATCAGCTGGATGAGCGGATACTTGGGGTCGCGACGACTCAGATTGTACCGTTGACGAAACGCGGCAATGCATGTGGCCCAGTCCGGTCTTGTGCAGAAAAGTTCCCGACGGCCACGTTTACAAATCGATGAAGGAGCGTTCTGTCGATGACCAGACGAGTAGCGATAATAGTCGCTAAATACCACGGGGCGCGAAATTACACTTGTGGCACACCCAAATGTGCCTGAGGGAGCTCTCGACGCAATCGAACCGTGTAGAGAATGTCGCGGCTGCGGCTCGATGTAGATGTACACTGTATGCCACGTTCAAAACATACTAGTATATAGAAATGTATTGGCTTTTTCGTGTGCAACGATGCTCGGGACAGGCGCTGGGTGGTTAGGGATTGAAGCAGGCGCGCAGGGTCGCAGCAACACGATGCATGAACAATTCTCAAACACCCGCACGGGTTTTTGTTGACGCATCAGTTCTAAAGATGCACTCTATCAGCCGTCCCTGTGCGATGACTGCAAACCTTTAATGTTTTGCTGGAAATCGATTGAAGACCACCTTCTCCTTCACGTTGACGAAACATTTTGTCTTAAAGTGCGAGACCGCGGTCAAATTTGAAAGAGTAGTCACGGCAGCCCTGAGCTGATTAACGGAGGGGTGCGGCCGGTCCAAAACTGTGGAGTATGTATGGCTCCAAGAATAGCAAGCTTTTGACTGGATGCGTCACATTCCGCACAGTTCCATAGGCTTGGTAATTTCCTGTTCACTTAACCTAAAGCGCCTTTGTGTGGTGAGATCGACGCAAGGTGTGCGCGTCGGCGTCTTCGATTGCCATCAACTCGGTTTAATTGACTTGACAAGGGAGGCTGATAATTCTTTCTTGTGCTCGTGAAACTTAAAGCGAGGAGAGAAAGCTCTACGAAACAAACAAATAGCCTAGGAACCAGACAGGAGTTAAAACTGCGACTATTTGTTCGCAACAGGTTTCGTTGGATTGCACTACCATGCAGCATGGCATAATGAGTAGAACGATTATGGACCATGCATTGTGTCGCTGAATGTAAATATTAGTACTGTTTGAGCAAATGCAATGCATTCCGTACGTATTGGTGCATTGTAAGCTGAATTTATCATCCGGGAGCATTTAGCCGGCGCGGGGCTGTACAATTGCACCACCCCCCGCGTCAGCAGAATACATGCACCCAGGAAGTTATGCACCCAAACTGTATTACAGCAACTTGTGGATAACATAACGCTGTTAGGTTTTTCATGCGGTTGATGAAACAATATGGACTCATATTTATCTCTTGCCATAATTGATTGGGATGCCTGTCTGCGTTTCATACTGGCGTAAGTAAATTGCACCTATATTGTTGTCCACAGGTGCCCGCCATCGCTGCGTTGTCTTATGATCCATTGATACTTCGACCCGGAACTGAGCAGGTTCGAATCGACAGACGAAGCCCAGTGACGATACAAGTAGCCAATGGTAGGATCCGCCCAAAGATGGGCATTGCACGAGGAGGCACGAATTTCTTGCGTGTGCCGCAACGAAAAAGTGCTGCAAGAGAAACGATGGGTTTTGCAATTCTGGTGCTTGGTACAGCTTTGAGATCCCACGATCTGGGCTGCTCAATCTGTCCCGGACCGAACCAGAATCCAGAACATTCCATCGCGTGTCTTGAGCTCCGCCAGTTCAAACACAACCGAGTTGGATTTTTCGATGAGTATGCACTCAGCGTGGCACAATACGGTATCACAGCACAACCTTTTAATCAGTACAATCTAATGGTATTAATATAATATATGGCTTTGCAAAATGTGAGGAAAACTATTAGTGCTGTGTTGGAAGGAAAATAGATAAATAGATTTGCCAGAATGGGGTGTTGTTTGGCTCTTCCGCAGAGTTAAGGACATAAGTCCACCATTGGCGATCGAAAAATCATTTTCCTTTGTCGCGTTAAGCGGACTGGGCATGTATTTGAGGCCGCTGAAGCCTCGAATGCAGGCAGTTTGTTTTGAGTTCCTTTGGGCGATTCGTATAGTTAACGTTAGGGTACAGGTTGATGCCGTTTTCTTGTCAGGAGCAGAAATAGTTTTTTCCAAAGGTTTAAACTAGCTGCAATGTTCACATATAGGACAAAATATCAAAGAGGTTCACACTACGAATACAGTTAAGTTCCCTTCAGTTTTAGTTAGCTTTAAAGGCACGGAATTTCAGCGTATCCTGGAGACGCTTGGGCTAATCTACGTGCACGAGAGGGATGCTGAGCGCGACATCAACACCTCAGCCATTTGCAGGAGTTTCAAACGAAGCACGACCATAACTGGCACCCCGACAATGGTTAATGCAGTTCTGTATTTCATCCACTTGAATTGCTGTGCCCAACAAACCAAGAAAACTTGTATACCCTTTTCCCGGATTAGGCACTTTCGAGATTTGTGCCCAAACCTAAATCTCTAAACGTGCCTCAAAATGAACCTTTTGGTAAATACTATGTTGGGATATGCTTGGGTTCCTAGAGACAGCAACAGGGGTATTTGCTCGTGCGGTCTGATTCGAAAGCAAAAAAAGGAAAAGTACAAGTTATGAGGAGCACTTTGAAGTCGGCCAAAGTTTCTTCGGGTGAATCAACGAAATATTGTGGACAGAAACAAGCGATATTTTTGTTCCAACAGATCAGGCTTGTAACAACATCAAAAGGATAACCTTAGTAAAACAATGCGTGTAGTATAACGAAGCACTGTACTGGACAGTCGATCGTGGAGGATGTTCTTAGCTATTTCACCACCGTTTTTTCCTCTGGCAAAATTCGTTGGACAACTATTGGGACATGAGGAAATCATTCAGGATTATCCGTTCACGGCCCATGGGGGCTGGCTATACGATGGACAGAAGAGGTTTGGCTCGCTTCTCTTGTGGGCGTGATACAACAAAGAACAGGCGTGGCACGAAAAGCACAATTGAGGCCACGGCTGCAATCGGGTAGCAAATCAATCGCGCGAGATTGAGAATCACTTCTCGCTTTCGTTTCCATGATTTGACAATGTCTCGGTATGGGGCACGGTCGATGCCAAACGGACCGAAGAGGCGTTTACCAATGCTGGAAGCCGTCTGCGCCTCGAGGATCATGAAGATTCCTCGGGCGATGCGCTCGCCCATCCAAGTCGGGGCCGTGTTGAGATGCGTCGCATACTCCAATAGCGCGTGCAAGTCTGGTAGCCTGTTACCTTCGAACCGAGAAAAGGCAGCAATCGGGGACGCTGCGACAGCTGCAGCCAGCACCACCGTGTCTTCAAGACCGCTGTTGATGCCTTCGCCCGTGGGAGGTAGCACCGAGTGTGCGGCGTCGCCCACTAAGACGACCCAGTCTTCAAGCTGCAGACGGCTGCACCGAACGATTGCGCCCCGGTAGGTTCGACGGGTGAAGTATTTGGTGAACTCTTCTTCGGGGACTAGGGGTAGGAAATCGGGAGCGAACGATTTCACCCACGCCTTGAGCCGCGCAACGTTCTCAGGCGACGGTTCGCCCTCGAGAACTAGCTGTGATGGGCTCGACGGGGCGTCTTGGTCGCGAAGGCACGTTACAAGGCTCCATTGTTGCTGCCCATGGTTGTCGATCGTCGCCGTGTATCCCCCACTAAAGATGTAATGGATCTTGGGGTTGAGTGCCGCCGTCATTTTTCCCACTGTGGCAAAAAGCACTCGGTACTCGTTGTTCCACGGCGTGATGTCGACGTGAAATGTTGGGTCTGCTGCCACCAGAGCGTCGCGCACCTTGGAGTTGACGCCATCCGCACCAATTACTCGCGCCGCTGATGCATCCACCGTCACAACCGTTGTGTTTCCAGTAGCGTCGTCACGCACGTCAAACGTCAGCGTTCTCGTGCCGACATCGATGTGTCGAAGCCGATGGTTCATGTGGATTGTGATAAGCGGGGTGGCCTTTGCCTCTTCCCAGAGGCGCAGGTTCACATTTCCCCGAGACGTACCAAAGACGACGCCAGATATTTGTTTGGCCACGCGCCGCGACCCTGCGAAGATTTCCCACGCGTCGATCACGCGGCCCTCCGCTTTAACGCGGTCAGCGATCTGCGGCGCGACACTTGCGATAGCGTGGAGTCCGCGAGGGTTGACGCCGATCGGGTAGCTCTGCTCCGGGTCCGTCGGAATACTGCCGCGGCCCTCGTAGATTGCAGTCGGATGGCCGAGCTTGGCCATCTGCAGGGCGGCTGCGCAGCCCACAGGGCCGCCGCCGACAACAATGTACGTTGGAGTGACCATCTTGGAAAGTGCAATTTCGTTGGTCTGATGACGTGACTTTGGAAAACATTGCCCAATCACGTGGCGATATATCTTGCAGTGAGCCAATGAAAGGCGGGATTTGGCGACGCCACGCGCGACGGACTTCATGCGCCTTCGGATGCATTGCTCGTTCTATGCCCCACGACGACCACGCACAGCGCCCCGTCGAGGGCGAGTCATTGACCAAGAAGGGGTCGCATGAGCGCGGGAGCTGCAGTGCACAGTGCGCGCAGTAAGGTTGTCGTCTGGCACTTGAATCTTTCCAGGCCTGTGGCGCTGCGAGGAGCTATGATCCTTCTTGTCGATTCCATCGCGTTAGGGTCACGAAGTATACACTGTAAGCTCTATTGAAGCCACGGAAGCCGGTGCGAATGGAGCTTGATAAATGAGCCCTCAATCGGTTCATTCTTTATAAGACTACGCAGTTGCCGGTGGAGAAATGCGGGGTGCTATGGCGACCTGCATGAAGTCTCTGGCACACACGACATCATCGCGACCAAACGCATCTGCAGCAAGGCGGCGAATGCTTTCCATGATGGTCATACTTTCGTCGGTTCCATCCCCGCGGTACCGGCTCGAAAAATGATTGAGGACGAGACGCCGGGCACCAACAGCTTTGGCAAAGGCTCCTGCCATATCGGGTGTCGAGTGGCCGTGACTTCTTGTCTGCGCCTCCACCTCTGCAGCAGTGGTACCGCTGGCCACATCCGACGGCAGGCATGCATTCGTGGCTTCATGGACGACCAGGTCTACCTCGTCGTTGACTGTAAGTGCCACAAAGGAAGTCGCCACGGCATCACTTGTGTCGCCCAGAAGGAGCACGACGCGTCCGGGCTTTGTGGGTCCGACGCAAGTTGCCGGGGAAAGCACTGTACCATCGGGCATGGTAAGCGTCGCGCCAGCCTTGAGCTGTGGCAACAACGACAGTGGATTCCGCAGGCCCAGCGCTGCTTTGTTCCGCTGCAGCACAGGGTTGACAGCCTCAATGTTAAGTCGCCCAGGTAACGCTGGCTCACGGAGAAGGTACCCGACGGTGGGAACCGTATGTGGGATGGGCGCCGCAATGATCTCAAACTTTGTCGATGAACCTTCTTGAAGCATCCAGTAGGCAGCGCCGGGGCTGCAGCTGCCGTCAAGCGACATTGATCTAAAGTCTTGTCCTGGTACTTCGTCAATGTGGGCGTCCATGTTGGTCGATGTCGCGTCGTCCGGAAACAACAGCTCATGTAGCACAAAGCTAGACAATCGTGAGCTCCAAGAGAACGAATCGAGACGCACCCTGCACCAATGCGCGACTGCGTATGCGAAAGTATGCCACGCACATATGCCTTGAGACCTCTCGGGCCGTAGATGTGAATTGGGTTGGTTTTGTCGGCCTCGTTCGAACTCGCGTTTGAGCTCGCAGTGCAAAGAAGCCCTGGTAGCCCGAAACAATGGTCGCCGTGGAGATGCGTGAGAAAGATGCGAGAGATTTTAGCCATGCGCGGCGCCGATGTAATGATCGCGGTATTTCCTGGTGCTTGAAGGCTTCTTTGGGCGTACTCCGCCATGAGATTGATCATTTGATGCTGCGTGCCCTCACCGCAATCGAATAGCCACACATCGCTGCCGTCGGGTCGAAAGGCTAGGGATGAATGGTTGCGCGTTGGCGACGGCTGAGCCGATGCTGTGCCAAGAAAGGTGATGTCCATGGGATGTCGGCACAAATGAAAACTGCCTGGGTTGTGCAAAGTGCCAACACTCAGGGGTTACATGAATGTTGGTAACTATCTGATGCCATCAATTAACAACGTCACCTCGACAGCAACCCTGGTGCTGACTGCTTTTTGAAGCATTGCACGACCGATAGTAGGCCACACAGTCGGCGAAGCCGGTAGGAGGCAGATTCAGTACCAATCTACTCAATTATTTCTGCCTGGATTCTTGAATTCTGTATTGCCAACGTTAAGCAACGAGTCTTTGATAATTAGATACAAATGATTGTTTTCGGCGAATTGGTACAAATCAACGACACTTTGCAACCACAGTAGCCTTTTAACCTCTGTATGGCCCCCTGATGGGCATGGATCAGCCTTCGAGGGTGCCCAAAACGTCACGGAGTGTTTTGGAAACACGATTGTTAGTGTAAGAAGATCATGTAGCTGGAATGAGGACAACCAATTCGATAGCATTATTTAAACTGGTTCAACTGAAGGTGTGTGCTATTGTGCTCAACCAGCAAGTGCGAAATCAAACCGAAAGGCATATCGGATAGGCTTACAGAGCACGCGCAATTTCACACACAAAGTTAATGATACGCATTTTCACGGAGAGCAAATTACCGGGTTTAATTTAAAGTTTACTCAGACAATCCGTGCTCAATCGACGAGTATTACAGTCCGTACGAAATGCGCTGGAAAGGATAAATGGCTTTTGTAATATCGACAGCAAAAGACATCTTTCTTACACAGAACTGTATGGGCGAGTATTGGACCCGTAGATTTGCATCCTCTCTTGGCAACATTGGTTGGTTTGACACGGTAACATGGGACATATCTCAACATCTTACACTGCGGAATCGGACGATACGTTTTACGTGCTGCGTCCGTGCAAGGCCCCTTGTGCTTTCAGACAGTGGGATCTTTGATGTGGTCTTGCTCTCGAAGAGGGTTGGGTGCATTTAGCCCGCTTGTCCGGTTGCTTGAGAAACGCAGCAGCCTCATTCGGGTCATTTCGGAATGCGCGACTACGACGCCTTCTACGGCTCGGACGCCGTTGCCAAAGGCTTCTTGCCCTACTGCAACATGGGTTTGCATCCAGCGGAGGCCAAGCCGGTGGACGTTCCCACGGCGCACATGGCGCAGCTCTACCGTGGTCTACTCAAGCTGCCACCGGTGGCTGCAGTCGCAGGTGACGCAGCTCGACTGCACGTCCTCGACGTCGGTTGCGGCCTCGGCGCAGGACTTACCGTCGTTGAAAAGATGCTTGCAGCGTGGACCGATGCACCGATCTCAGTTGTTGGCGTTGACAAGTGTCCAACGGCCGTAAAAATGCACAAAAAGCTCTTCGGCAAGAAGCACAAGGTGCTCCCCTACGACGTCGAGGCGCGCATGACGGCCTTCTCCCGCGGTCGATTCGACGTGGTACTTGGCGTGCAGAGCCTCCAAGAATGCACCCCAGCCGCACTACCCGAACTCTGCCGCGTGCTAAAACCTCATGGCCTCCTCCTCATTGCGGACTTCACCACACATGGGCAGTCGTTCGACTTTCTTCATGCACTTCAAACGCATTCGCACTTCAAGTTGCTGCACCACCAGGACGTGTCGTTCGGTGCCACCATCGCTGCCAAAGGCAGTTCCATTGGGTACGTATGGGCACATCCCCATACTTCCAGGTGCTCAAACCTTTGGTGCAGGCTTCGAACGGTGCTCAACGAATGCGTTCAAGACGCAGCATTGCGAGCGGCTATGGCCGAT
Organism: Achlya hypogyna; assembly: GCA_002081595.1. Taxonomy (NCBI): domain Eukaryota; phylum Oomycota; class Saprolegniomycetes; order Saprolegniales; family Achlyaceae; genus Achlya; species Achlya hypogyna. The sequence continues at coordinate 19,053 of JNBR01002845.1, forward strand.
ATGCTTGCGCTCAAGAAGACACCGCTCTACGAAGACGTTCGACTCGGCAATGTTCAGTACGGGCTCTTCTGCTTCGAGTACGTGCCGCCCTCAGAGGCGTCGCTGGACCCAGAGCCGCTTTCGTCCGACGACGAAAACAGCTGCGGCGACGATGACAGCGATGACTATAGCAGCGACGAGGAGATCGACGACAGCAAGAACCCGAGCTACTATGACTTTGAGTCCGTCCCCTTCGACGCTACGACGACTAATGCGCTCGTGGTAGGGAAATCTACCCAGAGCTGCGGCTACTCCAGGCCAACTACGAAGTGATTCGGGACGAAGCCTTGCAGGCTCAGCTCGCGCACGACTGGCCCAATTGGCCGGAAGACCATTACATCGGTGAAGACGGCGAATGGCGAGTCTTCCCGCTCTGCTACACATTTCCAGCGTGGGACGCCTCCAAGACGACGTGGGTCGGGGCTACGTGCGCGCAGTGCCCGGCCACCGTGGCGTTGTTGCGGCAAATCCCCGGCCTCCGTACCGCGCTCTTTTCAAACCTGGGACCGCAAACGACCCTCGGAGCTCATCGGGTAGCGTCGGCACCGCCTGCGCACGCTGATTTCGTCAGCATTAGGGCTGGGCCGACCTCGCCAACGACATTTTGCGCTGCCACGTGGGTCTGGCCGTCCCCCCGGGCGAAGACACGTGCTGCATTGTGGTCGATGGTGAGGCTCGGGCGCAAGCCAATGGCCGCGTCTTGGTGTTCGACGACAGCAAACTCCATTATGCCTTCAACAACCACCCCACGGCGTCGCGGTACGTAAGCATGAACTTTGGCGAGCGCGCTAACCACATCGCAGGTGCATCCTCATTGTGGATTTGTATCGGCCCGCACATTTGCCTCGGGGCATGGCCCGTGGAGGCCACACGGATGAGCTCGACGCGTTTATCGAGCAGTACAACGCTGCGATGAACCCATGACAAAGGGCCTAACGCGTCGCATTGCGTTGAATATACAGTACACCGCGTGTGTTGGGCAAGTAGATAACATCGGCATTGCCGCTAGGAAATGGCCGCCGCGACGAGATTACGAGTGCTAAGAGGCTGCTAGCAGCGACGGTCTTTGTGCATATTTCGCGAAGCAAATGGTCACCCGCGATGAAACCAATGGCTTGCTTCATTGGTAGCATTAAGAGGGGAGGGCCCTGGACGGAGTTGGTTACCGAATCTTGATGTTGAAGACGCCTAGGACAGCCACGTGAGCTCGGCGGTCGGAGGGTTGTGGAACGCACATCCGGGGACAGCGTTGAGGTCGGCGTTGACGATCGCAAGAAGACCGAGGTTCGCAAGGGCCCCACGGAGCACCCCGCACGGGAAGACAAGGAAAATGAGCGCTTTCTGCTTGGACTCGGCGTCTGTCTCGGCAGAAAGCGCGTGAATCCAGCGAAAGTTGAAGTCTTGTAGCACAAACACGCCCTGGAATATGCATGAAATGGATCCGAACTCCGCGGGAAAAGCCTACCCTGTGGTTCGTCTGCAGCTTGTCAATCTGCTTCTTGAAGACGTGAATCCAGAAGTCCTTACAAATGAACTTGATGATATCGAGGGGCTCCACAAGTCGCGCTCGGTCCCTCGAGAAGCGCTCAACAAACCGATACCCGACGTCGTATCCAAAGGCCTCGAGCTTGGCGGTGAGATCGTTGTCCAGCACACCTGAGCCCGTGGCGGCCTCATGGCGTTCGACCTACATAACCTCGATAAGGCTCATGCCGTGACGAGATCCAACGTGCCATGCTGCGGACCGCCTCTCCGTAGAGATGGAGAAAGCTCGTCTCCGCAACCTCCTTTTGCATGAGGCTCGTCGGCTGCAAGGAATATTGCTCCTTCCCATCCGGATAACCGAGCTATCATGCGGCTCTTAGTTAGTCGTCACCGACTGAAAATACGACTAACAATCCCTTGTGCGCCCCTCCACAACGCTGTAGAATGCTTACAAGCTTTTCTGTAAGGAAGGCGGGTGGCTCCAATGGTAGACTATTAGTGGCGATATCTTCATTGCCTTCGTGACACTGATAGTGCTGGTTGGAGGCGGCGGCAGGCTCGTAGAGCACTGCGGAAGCCAACGAAAGTTTGCTCGTGCATGCTCATTCAATTACGTCTTGTCAACATGCGTCCAACTCTAGTTGGAGGGATCTACGTCATGGTTAGAATCGAAGCCTACTCGCGTTTCAACTCGTCACTATATCACTATACTAGTATTGTTTTTAGCCAAGTCAAGTTTTTTCAGGTTGTGGGAATTACTACTAGTATGACTAAGTGTCTTGTGCACTGTACATTAAGGAGTTTCATCATACCCAAGTCGAATCGCAAATATGACGCAAACGCCTTGAGGCACGAGCAGACGTCGGTCCACCTTAAACGTTGCCAAAAAGCAAGCGTTGATGTCAGTCTCAGGTCTCTTTCCTGGGGCAAGGACAAAAGGCTGGTATGTGACTACAGTAATCTAAAATCGAATAACTAAACGCTAATCGGAATCGCGAAATAAGCGATTATTGGGAGAACTAAACGCACTCATATTAGCGGTCGAGTCGACACTTGCACGGGTTTTACTGCCTCTTAAACGGTGGTGCCATACATAGCTTCGCCAATCATTTTAAAAATACGGAGAAAAATGGAATTTTAATACGACATAGCTATGATTGCGATGCATGACTTCACGTACAGGAAAGAGAAACTGCGTGCGACTTCAGTCATTAATCTTCAACTTAATCAATGAAGACACTGGAAACTACAAGTTGTACGGACTATCCGAAGCGCAGGCGGGTTGGGGGGTGGATCTTGGCTCCTGAAGACTTCGCTCATATCGTAATATCTGTTGAGGGCGTCGTTGGTATATTTGTTCAGAATCACCTGACACGGATTTGCGATGGTGCCGTCGCTGCGAGGGCTTAACAAGGTCTTTGCGGCAAATACAGCACAAGCGATGATACACCCGGGAGAAAGCATGAGCATGGGCAAGTAATTTTCTGGCACTCACGATCTGGGGCACTCATTCAATGCTCACGATCTGGGCATTTATACTATGCTCACGACCTGGGGCATTCATACAATGCTTACGATCTGGGGCATTCAACAAGTAGCAAGTTCATGGATAACGCCTGTCACAATATGTACATGTACAGTTTATGTACTACTTGGACAGTCAACTCTGTCTAATTGCATACTAATAGTAGTGGATAATTTATGCATTCGAGAGGAATATCAATTGTGCGAGGCAGAAAATATAAAGCCCACAAATAAAATTTTCCTTGCTGATCAAAACTGGTTTGCTTTCAATAGAGGAATCTAAGCGACCTCGTTGTCCTCGTCGACATAGCTCACGAAGTCGCAAATCTGGTCGATCGTGAGGTACCAGGCGTGAGATCGTAGCTTGGTAGAGGGTCGAGAAGCAGTTCGCTCGGAAGTGTCGGACCGTGCGCGTTTGACTGCCGCCGCACTTGTGATGGTAATCAGGGATGTGGAGCCGGTCGATCGCCACGTGCTTCCTGGTGGCCTTGCTCATGGACACAATGCGCGACTTGGGCGCCGCATTCTTACGGGCCTTCTTGGTCATCCGACATATTGCTTTGTGGCTTCAAATGACTGGCTATCCACGTATTATGTTTTATTTTTATCGCGTTTTGACCTAAACAATTTGGGTCTGTATCCCACTACAGAGGAATATCAAATTTCGGGATGTGCAATTAGACTGGGTTGACTGTCTACCAATTCACAGCATTCGCCCTAGTATTACTCTTGAAGCTTGATGTGCCAGTTAGTTGTCGGTGAAGGTTCCCACACCCACCCACGCTGTAAGTAATTAAATCCAGGAATGGTCAGTCTATTTCACTTGGAGTTTTGCACTTCGTTCAGGGACGACTCGGCTACCTGTTTCCACAACGTGAAGGATGTCAATTTAAACTAAAATCGACACAACCCATTTCCAATCATGGGGGGCATGTCACTTGCCTGTTTCGTGCTCTCGGGTTTGAGCCTCTTTAATGATAAATTTACAATTCCCAACCCCTGCGGCACAACTGTTCTTGAGGGCCGTGAAGCTATGAATGCCTACGACACAGCTCTTGAAGAATACGGCGGTAGGAGCCAGCACTATCGCGACTTGTATGAAAAACCAAAACCACCTTTTGACCGGCTTCGCGGCAACTCATGAATGTTTTCCAAAGGCTTTCCAGACTGTCCCCATCAACGAAACTAAGAACAGCAGTATATGTCAAATACGTTAATTCTTGTAAGCTAACAACACAGGTGGAGATTATGAAAGCGGGATACTCGAATTGGCACGGCTAAACGATCGACGGCGAAGTCATAAGGAAAGGCAACAAATAATAGGTCATGGGAACGGCCGGAGGCAATCTCAAAATCACCGAGTCCCTACAGCGTGCTATTAGGATATTTCTGACGACACAGTTCAAGAAAGGGTCTACGATATTTACTTTTATGTATGCCAAGAACGTTTCATGCCTCATCATGATAGGAGGTAAGCTTGAACAAACTAGAAGCTAGTTTCTGTACCGCATAATCTTGCACACAAATTCGGTCACGACAAACCGTTAAAACTCGATCGATTTAAATACGCGTCATAATTGAGCCACCAGGCGGCGGCGCAAATGTTTTCCGTCGTCTTTCAGGTGCGCTTGCGGAGGCTTGTGCATGTCCCGGTAGTGCTCGCCCTTTGCTAAATAGTCCGCCATCTCTTGTTGGTATTTTTGATCTCCCAACAGCAGCCTCTCTGGTGGTGGTGTATCAAATACAGCTGGGGCGGCGCCGGGGTGAGATACTACGGCTGCGGACGAGCTAATAGCAGCAAGAATCGAGTAGATTGCACAGATGTGGGTCGTGGTGAGCATCATGAAGATATCAAACTGTCAGTGGCGGAATGGCTCTGTAATAGTTGCCTCTAGAACATTATATTCGGAAGCATTTTACAATTTGTAAGGTGCCGAATCTGGTTGGAGGATTCTGGTTTTAGCACGACTAAGATTCCCTGTTTCGTAGCGGATGGTATCCCAGATGACGAAGTACATGGCCAGACAGCCACGAAAAGTAAAATCTCAACAAAATATGGCACGAAGTTCTGTGGGAACCTCTACCCCTAATGGTCTATGCTTTGCACAGTTATTAATGTGGGATGAAGGACAAAGCTATGACCTAATGATAATTGTTAAATGATGCACGAAGTTTATTCGTCAAAACATTGCTGGTCACGAAGGAAAAAACGTTGCAATTTGGTCCAGCTGACTCAAGTTTAGGATTCAAGAATGAAAGATTCGAAGTCGCCACCGGAACTGCTCCTGACAGCCCATGTACCTCTTAAATGTGATAACTCGTCCAGTATTGCAGTTTGTATTCCGATGAATCTTCATCGTCCTTTCCGTTCGATCTGCGATTTGTTTAACTCTGTACAGCACATGTTGGATTTGAACACAATTGCTGATTGTTGTGGGTTTCGCGAAGCCAGATTAGACCGACTAGTTCCAGTTGGGGCCTTTTTCCTCTATTGTTGTGCTTGTCCGCAAGGACCACATCTCAGCGACGACGATTCTGCATGGACTATCGGATTTGGTTGTGCATAACGATTTACCTTTGGTGTTGCCGACGACTGGCATACATAGGATGCAAGAGTATTTACTTCTCGAACATATATTCATTACCACGTTTAATCAAACGTGGATGCAAAGAGCGACTCGTGTCTGCTGACTCATAAGGCTGGGTCGCAGCTCACGCATGGCGGAGGCGGCGGTCGGAACTAAGTACAACGATAGTACTTTTCGCTACATCTCTGATGAATACAGCTTGATGTGGCCTTTGTGGAGGAGCGACCATGTCATGGTAGTGTTCGGATCTCTCCAGGTATTCAGCCATGGCATCTTTGTATTCTTCCCATTGTTGCTTGTTTGTTTCCGCTATGGTCGATGTAGAAGTGGTTGGGCCGGCGGCGACTACGCACAATATGCTTACGGTGATGGTAAGCATCGGTGTCAGAGCCATCTCGTTGTATGAGCGAACAATTCAAAATGAATCTTCTTTAAAACGTTGAAAAATACTCGAATATAATTTTCCTCGATTTTCTCATTAATTGGTGTAAAAAGCTCCGTAAACAGCTCACGATCTTTTAAGATGTTAACATACCAACAGCGTTAATTTATGGTCACAAAGCGCTGTGTTCTAGCTTGCTGGCATCCAGAGTCCGATTTGAATCGGAAGATATACTTTTGATAAGTAATTGAGGTATGTGCCTCTTAATGAGGGAAAAATTTTATGCCGATACCAGTCGGCGTCCTATCCACTGGGCAAAACAAAAGATGGGCTGAGCCAACACAATATCCAATGATGTCTTCGGTGAAGTCTCGCATGCTGGTTGTATCTTCGCTGCTAATAACATAAATGGTATTGCAACTACCGCGAACTGATATGAAATTATGACGTAGCTACCACTGTTCATATACATAGTACAAGATGCATTAAATAGATTTAAGTCAAATCCATCTAGACACGACGGAAGCGACGGTTCCAGCTCTCAACCGCGAAGTTTTCGGGATCACTCTCGAGCGGCATCGTCGGTGGCAAGTGCATGTCGCGATAGAGCTCGCTCTTCTCCATGTACATTGTCATACGCTGGTTGTAATCATTCATCCTCTGCTGGTAGATATCCTTGGGAGATGCGCACGGACTGCTGGAGTAAATGCCTGTTGAGCTGAACGAGGCCATGATCGAGTACATTAGACACATCAAGGCGACCATGATGGTAGTACGTGGGCAATTGAAAACTGGGTAGATCTTGCAGAAGCAATCTGTGCGATTGGTCCGTTTGAAGTACCCGTCAAAATACATATACAGTTTCAACTTCGCGAATGTATCGCACGGAATCCGTGCGACATTGGATTCGCATCCAAATATGAAGATCTGTTTCTCATACATTATGGAGCAAATGCATGAATCTACTACTAATCTGCCCCTGGAATCAAGGAGGAAAATACAACATTCGAAAATTAATTGTTCGACATCAATGGTTTGGCTTGCATCTTCCCACCACTAGTACACTGCACCAATGGACAACCGACTTCACATAAAGAACGCGAAATCCCATGATCTATAGATAAATAGTAAAACACAATGTGTCAGATTTAAACAATATATACGATCTATTTCTCACAGGTTTACTCCAGTTTAGCCCAGCGGCTAAGGTAGATTTCAATTTCTCAATTGCATTGAAGTCTACTTCGGCCGCTGGATCGGAGGAGTATGTTGTAACAGCTAAACGATAATTTACTGTAGTCTAAACAAGTGCTCAAGGGAAAATGAAAGCACATGACAAGCTGGAATAAGCAACAATTTCATCCAGCGAAGTCAGAACGAGCCGCTCGATTTACCGTACTACTGTAGTATTGATTTATTTATACAACATTGTAGCTTGATCGCCATCAGAAGTCCGACGTACGTTATAAAATGAGACAAAGCGCAAATACATTTGTGGTACACCGATAAGATGGTATAAGGAGCCAATTCTACTAGGAATGAATGAGTCAGTCTCCAGCGAAAATACAGCGATATATGTATATTACTATATGTGCATCAATAGCTCCAGGAATTTATGATGTGTCGTACTCATAACTGATGGGGATTCGGGTAAAGAACCATTTGTAAAGTTGCAGCATGTTGAATATGGCTCGAAAGCGGCCACGGGGGGTACGCACTGCTGACAGCATTAGCACAAAGGTAAGGTACCTGTCATTTGACAAGTTGGACTACACCTCTTATAAAGCGCTTTTATAGTCAAGCTCATCATGGCTTGCAATTCAAAAGCTGAGGAATACAAGGCAATTAGCATACGATCGAGGAGCACTACAGCGCCTTTGCCTTTATGGATTATCGATTGGTCAACCTTCCACACAGATTATGTTTCATAATAATATTCCGCGGCACACTGTGCAATATATGTTTGCAATAGCCCAACAAATATCCCACTGATCTCGTTAAACGAATCTCATGTCGCACACAATGCGTGCTTTTGCAATCGAGATGAAGGCTGCAAGGGTCACGCCAATTGACGGGAAGTGCGCAAATGCTGGGATATGGCAAAAAGATGCTTTACCAAAATTACATGAAATCAATTTGCAATTTCTTCGCATGTCCCGATGGTCATGGCACTAAGCAGAGGCAGTGTCGTTGATGGGGGTGGCAATATGGGGTCTCTCGGGTGGAGCGACCACGTCCCGGTAGAGCTCCGGTTTTATAAGGTAGTTCGCCAAGGCGTCTTTGTACTCCGCCCAGCGCCGTTCGTAGGTTGGGTCAGCGGCCTGGTTTGTTGGGTTAGCGACAACTAGGCAAAAGACGGCAATGCAAACAGCAACCCTCGCTACAACCAGCGCCATCTCGTTGAATTGGTAGAGCGAACAATAGAAAATGAATGGTTTTAAAGCTAGAAGCAATCAAAATCTGTGTGGCCAGCTCGAATTGATGAAAGAATTGGCACGCCCAGGAGAGATTCGTTTGCAATACAGATCGACCGACGAAAGTTGACGTCTGAACGTTTTTTGCATGCACGTTGAGATGAAACAAAGACGAGCCTCTCTTGCTGCTGATTCAAAGTTGAACAAATTGCACTCGATCCTGTCAGCACAACTCATGCGGAAGACCACAAATTGCTTTCATGGAAAATATGCCATATTATTGACAACAACGGCCTTTTTGTAATGGCTGAGTGAATCTGGAAAGGTTCATACGCAAGCACGGCTTGAAAATTACTTCAAAGTATATCGTAATTTCAGCTGACATATTTTGGAAACCAACCAGTGTATACCTGTCGTAGACGTTTGGTTTGTGTCTCGCCATCTCTGCTTCGCTGGTCACTTCAATTTTTCTTGATATTGCACAAAGGTGGCGCACATGTGGCAAAAACGTGTGGCTGCTTCGCTGGTCACTTCAATTTTTCTTGATATTGCACAAAGGTGGCGCACATGTGGCAAAAACGTGTGGCATCCCCAAGAGCTTCCTAGGGTGTTTGATCAGATCGAGTGTGTCGGGGTGAAAGACTTTGTCATTGCGTGCAAGCGAAATCGTGTACAGCACACAAGCGCGAAGAATGGGCCAGAGAAGCGCGACAACCCGGCGGCGATGTCGAAGTCGTGTGTAGAGTGGCTCAAAGGGCAAGCCGCGTAGCGTCGTGGGGAGCTCAATTTTCAGCGCCAAGATTAGCGGTGCCAGACCCACCCATACGTTCCGTGTAAAGGCGTACCGGAGCAGGAAGTGATCAAATGTTTCAAACGCATCACAGAAGACTCAGCTATGTTGGTCAGCGGGGAGGAAGCCGAGGCGAGCACGAACCGCGACGGCACCGATGACGACACGATATATGAAGTCGGAGTACTTCGAAAGAATTTGCTCGCGTTGGAAGAGCTCGGCGACCTGCGCGATGTTCGCGGCTGAGGAGTAGAAGTCTTCTGGTAACAGGATATGGGCAGTCGGAAGCGGATGCGCGGCAGCCCTTGGCAATGTTACCGTTGGCTGGGTGTTGTCGGCGGCATGAGCAGTTGCGTTGGCGGCATCTAGCTCAGCGATCATGGAGACCTGAAGAGCCAGTCCTCAGGAGGAGGACGGAGGCCGTTGAGTTGGCAGCAGCGCTGAACCAGTCGGCGAAAGCCATCGAAGTCGACAGCCGCGGGGCGTAGGCTGTTTGAATGAGTGAAGCTAGCTAGGGCCATGGTGCGCGTGTACCTCGACCTGTGACCTGTTGTCCATGGGATGAATAGCTCGAAGCAGGGAAGTGTGACGTTGTGCCACAGTCGAGGGGTGCGCGCCAGTGACATCGGCGGCACTGCACGTGTCGCTTGCGGACGCTCGTTCCACCATTCTCAGAGTATCTGCGGCCAGCGCGGAGGGAGGTGGTGCAATTTGAGTACCCGAGCCATTTCTGGGTGCGACAGGTAGCTGTGAAGCAGATCGTAGAGGTCACCCCACGGAGAATAGGCCAGCGATACTAGGGCACAGCCTGGAGCGAGCCACGACGAACAGGTGGCGGACTCAACATCAATTTGAGGAGTGCAGTGTTTATCGTCGGTTGCGTGTTGGTCATGTAGATGGTATAGGCGTAGTGGCAGCCTGTAGCGGCTGCGTCGACTGGAGGTAGGTCTAGCGGAAGATCCTGTCGTTGCACAGCCTCTAAACGTGGAGCCAGACCACGGGTGGCATGATGGCCACGGTCAGATCGAGGGAGAAGTGGCGAGCTGACGTTTTCGGATGATCGTAGCGAAAGCCTGCTAGCGATGTTGATAGTACAAGCCCAAGGGGGCTGTCGATAGCGGGTTGATCGTGGTCTATTTATCTAAGCGTATGAATACTTGGGAACAGGTGCTTGTACGTCTTTCCTTGCCGCAGATGAGGCAGGTCGCAGGAGCGTTCGTGAAGTAGCAGGCAGCCGAGCGGTGCGGTGGGTACCGGTAAGTTCGCTGTACGTTGGGTGTCTGGGTGAAGGCTGCCGTAGCGCTACTCCGACGAAATGTGGAAGTCCTCAAGAATGGAGTGAAAAGGTCCTTGAGAAGCTTGAAACATTGAAACAAAGGCGAGGCCCAATTTCAATGAAAAATCCCTGTTTTAAATTCCTATTTTAAAAATAAGTCCTTACCCTAGGCCACTGCTGGGATCCGCCCCACCTCTTGGATATCGCGGCCCCTGACGCAGGATGCGCAAGGTCCGGTTCCGCGTGCTGAGCTGCTCTGGCGAAGACCCATCTGGGCCAGCGGCGCTTCTCAATGACCATGACAACACGGGCACAGGCTATCTTACGCCAAAGTACGAGTCCGCGGCACAAAGGCCACGCGTGCTCACGTTGCGTAGGCACTGCGAGTACCCACAGGAGCTCGTCATCGAGCTCGAAACAACGGCCCGCGTGACACAGATCCAAGTGCTCTCACATCAATGCTACATAGCAACCAAGATCGAGTTGTACTTATCCACGGACGGCGAAACCTTCTCACGATTGGGATTCATGAACCTTAAGAGCAACAAGGAGAGCCAGTACACGGCGCGGGAGCTCAAAACGGTGCACATCGACGCCGTCACGCACTTCATCAAGTTCAAGCTACACCAATGCTACGTCAACGAGAAGAATCTCTACAGCCAGGTTGGTATCGTGGCCATCAACGTAAACGGGGATGTTCCGGACGACGACATTCCAGCCGAGGCCGAGCTCGAGAGCCTCAGCCACGTGCATCAGCCACTGCCGGCTGCACCCACCCCAGCACGCTCGATCTCGAAGGCCAAGGCCAAGGAAGCCGTCGCCACTACGCCCGAAGACATGCGCTTTGACGCCAAAACTGCTGCCAGGATCCGCGACATCCATTTGGCCAAGGAAAAAGCCGTCGCCATGGAGGACTACGACCAAGTAAGGATTTCACATCTCGCTCCCGATCTTAAAGCGATTCTCTACGCAGGCCAAGCGCTTGAAGGCCCTCGAAGAGCAGCTCAAGAGCGTGGGGCTGCAGCTAGCGCGACTCGAAGCAGCCAAGCGCGACGCCGTCGCCAACGAAGACTACGACGCCGCCAAACGCATAAAAGACGAGATCGCCCACTTGGAAGCCGAGCTGAGTCTAGATCCCCGTAAGTCTTGTAATCCTCTTTGCCTGGCCGACCGCCGTCGGTAGCCCCAGCACGTGCGACGATGGACACCGGGCGGCGCCCCGATCCCGCACTCAGCCGCCAGCTCGCGAACACTCGAGGAGACCACATTGAGAGCGGGTATCCGCCGGCGGTGCCGTCGCTGCCCAAGCCGCAACAGCGAAAAGTCGCGCCTGTCGTCAACGATGTACTGGAGCAACCATTGCGTGCCGCTGCAGCCCCCGCAATGGCCCAAGACGACGACGGCGACGATGACACTGAAGTCACAGCCGCCAGCACTGGGCCGCAGGGCGTTATTGCGGGCGGCTCGAACCCGCACTTCGACGGTACGCGCTCAGCAATCAACTTTAGCGACGGGTCCGAATAGGTCTGCCCGACTGTGCCGACCTTGGAGACCCGGAGCCCCTTCCAAACGCCTTGGAGAAAGAGAGCGCCGATATGATCGATGTCATCGGCCTTTACCTTACGCAGTGCTTCTACAGCAACGCATGGAACCACCGCGATGCTGCGATTCGCAAGGTGACGCTGGACCTCGACAGCTATGAGTGTGCGCCGGAGGCGGTGCTACAGGTGGCGTCGACGCTGGCGCAAAGTGGTATCGCCGACCGCATCTCGCAAGTGGCGTTGTCGGCACTCGCTCTCACCGACGCCATGCTCGTCTATGCGCAAGACCGCGCGGCCGACCTCGGGGCCGAAATCATCGGCGCCAGTGTACGTTGGACTCGCCGCTGCACAAGGCTCATGACGACCGGTAGCTCACCAACCCACTTGTGCAGCTCGTCAACAAGCTCGGCGAGCCACAAGCCAAGATTCGCGACGAAGTCTCCAACTTGTTGCTCAAGGTACATCGTATCAGTCGTCGCTGGGTGTGGATTGATGGTTCCTGTGCAGTTGGCGGCGGCCGACGAGATCGGCGTCAGCGTCGTCGGAGGCCACCTGTGTCGGCGCACCACGAAAAAGGCGCTCGCGATCAAGCACCTGCAGGGTCGACTTGGACTCGTGAAGGAGCTCATCGTGCAGTTTGGTCCAGCGTCGGACGACTTTACTCTGCAAGTGGGTGATCAATCGCCGCAACCTGTTCCACCGACACTGCGTAGACCATCATGTCCTTCCTTGAGGACAACGCAGCTTTCTCGCACCAAAGCAAAGAGATTCGAGATGCAGCCAAGGACATCACCGTGCTCCTGCACCAGGTGGCTTGGCATGGCCACCAGTGCGCTCATAAAGCATAGCTGGGCGGCGATGACGTGGAACCGTTTCTCAAGAGTCTGCGACCTAAGCTGATGGAGGAGTACCATGCCGCCTTCGATGTGCAAACGGCCAAAAAAGCAGGCAAGGCGGCGCCGTCTAAAGCTCCTCCGGCCAAGGCCGCGCGCGCTGCCAAGGTGCCGGCGTTGCCCATGGTTCTAGGCCCCAATGGTCGCGTAGGCGCCGGTGCAAGTGCAGGACGACGGAAGCGACACAGACTCGAACGCGTCCGTGAACGAGGGCACCTGTCCGTTCTGTGATGAACACAGCGATGCGTTTGACAACGAACGGCTCGACCAACACTTTTGGGCCGAGTGCCCAATGCTGACGCAATGCAAAATGTGCGGCCAAGTGATTGAGATCAGCACGCTTAATGAGCATTTACTTGTCGAGTGCGAGCTCAAGGTGCGCTGCCATCGCTGGCGGCGGTAAAACTCCTCGCGTAGCAAAACCACAAGGAGTGCCCGCGGTGCCACGAAGCCATCACACTCAAGTACTTCAACCAGCACGTGCAGCAGAACGATTGCGACCCGATGCCGGACCCTAGCGAGGGCAACCGGTGTGATTTCGATCACTCGACACGGCTGACGCCGCTTCGTAGGTGCCCTCTGTGCCATGAAGACATTCCGCCCCGCAAGCGCGGCTGGAAGACCCATCTACTGCATGAAAAATGCCCCCAGAACCCACGGACGGGCGGCTAAAGGCGACAATCAGATAGCACTGGCGGTTCCTGAGATGGCGCCACGTATTGTTGAAGCACGTTCGCGGATGGAGGCAGTGGCGATGTCGCTGGTTTTGGAGAGAAAGTGGCTGCCGAGAACATTCGGGCTAAATTAAGTGCCTTGAAACGGCGCTGCAATGAGCTGCAAAAGTGTGGCTTCCGTCGGTACGCGTTGTGGCATTCGCCGACTTGCTTTCATCCTGCAACATGCGCGCATGTGCAGTCTTCTCTACGCTGCTGCTTGTACTCGTGGCATCACCACACATGGGAAACAATGCGATAGTCGTCACGGCGTTAGGCGTTGGCATGCCACTCGCCGTTGCACCTTTTGCACCGGAGTTGACCTTTCGAGTGCTCTCGCAAGCTGATACGATCACGGCAAACGCAACAAATCCAGATACTACAACAGCGTCGCCAGGTATGGACACGCTAACGACTACACCTGGCAACGCTTCGGATGCTACAACCACTACGCCACTAAATACCACCGATACCCCGACAACGGCGCCCGTGAACATCACCGACGCGCCAACGACAGCGCCTATCAATGTCACGGAT
>JNBR01000422.1:4382-17161 GCA_002081595.1 Achlya hypogyna
GAGGGCGTCAGCGCTTGGAAGCTGCTGCGGCCAGACCAGGCGATGGAACATGGCGGGCGAAAGCAAAGTAAAGATCGAAGAACGAAGGTGGCCCGAAGCGAAGTTAAGAAAGCGAAGTTTCTGAATTCACCAAGTTCGATTGGTTGTTTCGGGAAAGGCCTCAAGCGGTCGTTGCCGGTTGTACAAGGTCGATTGCCACTGGCAACGGAGCACAGGAGCACAAACGTACAAGGCTTTTGTTCGCCTCCACAGGGCGCGCGCTCTTCCAGCCGCCTGGCGTGACAGGTTTCCTAGAGCTTGGCAAAGTGCAGGTACTTCGAACTGGCCACATCAACGCGAGGTATTAGCAGTGCTCGCTGTCACGTGGGCTTGGACGATGGAGGCTTTTGTGATGCGGAGCTTTGGCGCTACTGTACTGGCTCGCTTTACGTCGCTCGTGATGATTGTTATTCCAACTTCCAACGTGAGCTCAGTGGGTTGGGTTGTTAAGGCCCTCGCAACATGTAAACCTGGCGTCGTTCCTGTCGAAATACACAGGGCGTAATGCGCGTCGCCTCCAATCAGGCTTGTCATGCTGCTGGTCTCTTGCGTCTATCTCAAGTGCGACGCGCAGAGGGCAGGGGGCAGTTGATCAACTGCGGTGTCGTCGCATCTCGTGCAAATTCGGCGCCAGGCGTCGATTTGATTTGGAACGAGCCAATCAGATGCGTCCAAAAATTCCTTTTCACAGGCCCTATAAAAACTAATAATGCTAAGATTGCCATTTGATTTGTATGAGAGTTTGTATGGCGATCGCAGTGCGTGGCGAAATCGAGGCCACCATTATTTTCGATTGCGATGTTGCTGCGCCGTAGCCTCTTGTCATCGAGCCGGATCTTCACCCGCGCTGCGTCCAGCCTGCCCAATGTGGCGCCAGCTGTCGCGGCGTCGGAGGTATCGGCAACAATTGCGCAGGCTATGGCGGAGGAGGAGCGGAAGCGCAAGCGAAAGGCCGAGCACATGCCTATTCGCGCCGTGCACCTTGCGCGCAAGATGGACATCGTGTCGCTCTTCCAGCGGCTCTACACGGATCGCTTCAAGGTGAGCCACTACTTGTACAAAGATTCGGTCGTGCTGCGCCTCTCGAGTGGCAACGATAGCGTGCCAAACCCATGGATTGCCCACTTGAACAACAGCGTCAAGACATCGGCCTCGACATTTCCACCCGAGTTGCCGCCGACGACCGCTCTCGCCGATAATCCCGAGATCCCATCGCGCCGTGCCAAGGACAAGTGGGTCGTCTACTTTGACTACGGCGCCGTGGTGTTTTTCAATTGCGACGACTCGCTCACGACGACGCTCATCAAGCACGCCAAGAAGTATTGCAGCGACGCCTTCGAAATGCGCGGCCATGACGAGGAACTCCTTCTCGTCGCGGATCCGACGCAGAAGGGCTGGAGCGAGCTCAAGGAGAACAACATCCGTGTCCAAGAAATCGACCACGTCAACATCCAGGTCATCGCCGGCGTCCTCGCGCAGACGGTGGCCCTCGAGCACTACGAGCGGCAGGTCGAGGCCATCTTGGCCGAGTTCGAAAAGCTCAACACCCTCGTGGAGAAAAAGGGCCCGCAGACCGCGCTCTTTGGTCTCTCGTGGTCCGGCATCGAGACGACCGAGAAGGAGCAGCATCGCAAGCTCTTCCAGGTACGCCATTCCCGGTTCACCGGTTCCCTTGACGCTCGGTGCAGATCGTAGCCACCAACAACACGCTGCTGATCGACCTAGTGAGCAAGCTGCGGGTTATCGATCGCAAGCGGCCGGGCGACGCCGCGTGGACGCACACTCGGTACCACAACATGTGGGAGACCCTCCTCGAAGAGTTCGAGCTCAACGAGCGCTTCAACAACCTCAACTTTAAGCTCGAGCTCATCCAGCACAACACCAAGGTACGTTCCGTGCTCACCCGGCCTGCCTCACCCCCCGCAGTTCTTCCTTGAGGTCCTCAGCTCCTACAAGGGCACGCGCATGGAGTGGTATATTATTATTTTGATTGCGGCCGAGCTCGCCATCAGCGCCTACGAACTCGCGATGAAGCTCCACTAAGCGCTAATCAATCTGCTGTCCCGATGCTGGCTCCTGGTCCGTACAAGCTCCTGCCATCCACGTTAGCTCGTGGGACTACTGCTCGCTTCGGCCACCACGCCCGCAACACTTGGAGCACCACGTAGTACGATTACGCTCGGCGGTTAATCTTTTTTCCACTGCGCATGCTCGTGCGGTGCCTTGCGCGTCGTAAAGTTGGACGCGGGCTCACGGCCACCGCCATTGACATGCACCCAGTATTTGTTGAATGAGACAAAGTCGGCGCAGGAGACGTCTATGGCCTTGGTGCGCAGCATGGCGGCAAGCAGCGAGCGCACGGCGCTGGGGTCCTGGACGAGTTCGGCGGGCAACCGCGTCACGCGCTGCGTGTGATACGCATGTGAGAAGAGGCGACAGAGGTGCCAGAGCCCGGACCCGCAAGTGTGCGTCGGCGACACGTTCTTGTACTCGTATCTAGGCCAAAGTTAGCCTTGCACCAGGATGGAGGCGTCTGACCGGATCGCCGCGATGTGCACGCGGGTGTGCGGCGGTAGCTCCTCGAGCGCAACGTGGAACGGAAGCACGGCCTTGCCGTTGCTACGAGTGCCCTATGGACAGCAATTTAGCGCTTCGCCTGGGCAAGGCGGGGACCTCAGCGAACACGACGACGGGCCCCGAGGCACAGCGCGCAACGTCTGCGAGCTTGCGCGGCTAAGCGTTTAGGTTAGTGTGATGGAAGCGGCAGAGCAACGAACGTTGGAAAGCGATGCAAGCGGCGGGGCCATGGCTTGGCGAATGGCGCCAAACACTGTGAACGTTTCGACCAAGCCCTTTACGCACAACGGTGTGAGCGCATGAGGGTGCGAAATGCTTTACCTTGCCGGATTCCTTTTCGCAAGGAAACGCGAAGGTTGGCGAGTAGCGATAAGCCATGTAGAGCACGTCGAACACGCTGGAGTGATTGCAGATCACAACATCACCGGCCTTAACACGGGCGATGGACGGCGCTTTCGAACCAGGTGGGCTATTCAGGTATGCTAAGCCCAAGACAAGTCATCGCGGGACGAGGTACAGCAGGCCAAGGCGGCGTGCATTAGCGTCTTCTTCCTTGACGAACATGGTGACGATGATGAAAATGAGGCCAACGAAGACCCAGTCGACCGTGCGATGAACAAGTCGCCCCAGCAGTGGAATGTATTCCTAGAAGACCTCTCCATAGGACCATGCTGAGGAGCTGTGACGTACAAGAACAAGGGAAAGAAACTCGAGGACAGCCCAAACAAGGAGCACGGGTAGGAGGAGCACCCAGCGCGCGAGTGCGACAACTCCGCCAACAGCAATCTGCAGCCAGCGAAGAGCGACGTTGGACGGGAGCTTGTGGGGCGGGGGCACGAATGGGTTGATGCCCGTCGTCAAGTCGGACCAGCGGTTGTACTTCTCCATTGTGCAGTCGAACGTTGACTGGCACTTCAATGCGGCATTGCAGGTATGTGCCACTTCTTGCGCCGAGCTGCCGCAAATAGCAATCTCGTTGTGGATTGGCCAAAAGCTTGATCACATCATCCAATCACGTGCCGCCGTGACAGGAGGCACAAACCTTCGGCATATGCCGAAATTTAAGTTGCGTGTGGATTGGCTAATATCCAGCGTTGTGTGACCAATAGGACGCGCCGTTGCAGGCCCACTTAAGTCCGAGCTTCCATTCCTTCCCGGCCATAAACTCGACCAAGGGCGATGGCGGTGACCGGCAAGCGCGGCGTGGGCATTCCCACGATTCTCCTGCATGACGGCGAGGGCACGATCGTGACAGTGGAGCTCAAGAACGGCGATCTCTACCGCGGCTTCCTGGACGAGACCGAAGACAACATGAACTGCGTCCTCAAGGATGCGTATCGGACGGACATCCGTGGTATGCAGACGCACTGTGACCAAGTGTACCTGCGGGGGTCGCAAATCCTCTTTATCGTCTTCCCCGACATGCTCAAGCATGCACCGTTCTTCAAACGTGTCAAGCTGTGGAAGAAACACAAAGGTTCAATCCCAGCCCTGGGTTTGGGCGGTGGTTCACACATTGGGCTGGGGACGTCGCAACGCGGCCCGAATGGTGCCATGGTGCGGAAGGGCCCTGTTCGGCGCTAGGACCGGCGCGTTCTGGTACAGCCTTTTCCTAATACTAATATCTTCACGGTACGTGTTGTGTTACTTTTGATAGAGGTAAACTGGTCGGCGGAAGCCGTGGTTAGACGTACTGCACACCTTGAGCAGCGTCACGGAACGGAACCCCACCGTCTCGAGCAGATATGCGCTAAAGTCTGATGGACGCAATGTTATGCTCTCGTAGTTCATCCGAGTCGTCTCGTTGGTGTGTTTGCGGTTGTGATACGACTTCCATTTCTACGTCCCGAGCTTGAGCACAGCCATGTACCCATAGCGTCTACCTGCGGCTCGAGGATAAAGCGACCTCCGGGCATAAGTAGAGCATGGACGAGGTGGAAGAGTTGCTTGATGCCGGCGTCGCCGTGGTACAGATGGATCCACTTGGTCACGCTCAAGCTACGTGAGATGTTAATCATCATTGAGCGGCGGAAACGATCGCATGCCACGTGATGACATCGTAGTCCTTGCCCGTGTGCACGTCCATGGCAATGTTCTCTCGCTTGAACACAACGTTGTAAGGGAACCGCACTCTACATGCATGTGCGCCGTTGGACAGAAGCTCCAAGCACGTACCCAGACGCGAAGCTGCCGATATTGGGCAGTGGGTCCACGGCGGGCTGGGTTGAAGCAGGTGGCTTCCACAGACGAAACGACAGGGGAAGTTCCTCGTCCTCATCGTCGCCCTCTTCCTTCTGGACTTCGCGAAAGGCTTCCTGGACTGCGAGCTTGGAAATGTATTCCTTTAGCGACGCTCGAGCTTGCGTGATAAGATCGGCGTCGCAGTCAACGCCCATGATGAAGGCGGGCGCGAATCGGCGAGCTACAAGGTGGTGGCGCTACATGAATTCAAGCTAGCTCGAGCCGCCGCACCAATTTCGAGGGTGAAGTCTCCCGAGTTGCAGCCAATGTCAAGAGCCTTCTTTCCTTCGAACCATTCCTTCTGGAAGATGGAAAGCCGCGAGTCTTCTTCGAGCTTGCCTTCGATGGCCCCACCCCAACGGAAGGCATAGTACCTACGATACCATTCGCTGAGCTTTGCGCATTCGCACGAAGGTGCGTACTTCTTGAAGTTGCCGACGCGCAGCGCTTCCTTGCCCTCGGTCACTGCCGCTTCGTGCTTGGTGCGCTTGTCGTCCGCGGGGTCGCTGCGCTCACCTCGTCGCTTCATTGCATGTGCTGGATTCGAAAATGCACGCCTGTCCATTGGCTGAAAAATCATTGAAATATCGTTTATTTTGACCAATCGCGTGGAAACAGGTCGCCCACCTGCAGTCCTTGGCCCAAACTCGAAGTCATCATCATGGGGAAGAAGGACAAGAAGGTGAGTGCGGCCGCCGCGCCCGCGACCAAAGTCATCTCCAACATTCCGCTCTCGCTGCCGAGTAAGCTGCGTCGTCTAGTCCATCATGCGTCATCAATTGTCTATAGTCCTGGAAACGATCAAGTTCAGCCAGCAGCAGAACGGCTTGCGTTTTGGCGACTACGCGCGCTACCGCCAGCATTGTGCGCGGCGCCTGCGCCGCCTTCGAAAGGGCCTCAAGTTCACGCACGGCAAGGGAAAGGGCTTTGTAGCGAAGGAAGTGACGGCGGCTAACGCCGCCGAGGTCCGCCACCTGATGTTGCCCCTCTACCACTCAGAGCGCGCGTGGAGCTACGCGATGCAACTTCGCGAGGACGAACGCAACGACAAGGAAGAGAACGGCGACGAGGCCAGCAGCCGCATCAAGTTCCACCTCATGGGCCGCCTTAAGAAGGCCGTCGTCTGGAGCGACAAGCTTGCGTCGCTGTGCACGGAGCGCGCCGACGCCCGCACCAGTCTTGAAGCCGAGGCCTACGCGTCTTACATGGCCGGCAACCTCGCACTCTATAAGGAGGAGTGGAAGCTTGCCTTAGAGAAGTTCTCGACGGCCCAGCGCATCTACTCGGAGGTACCCGGTCCCCGCGCCATCTCGTGTCTCATCACCCGACTCGCAGCTCGCCAAGGTCGGCACGTCCGTCCAGCAGGACCTTGTGCACCAAATTCTCGAGGAGATCAGCCCCTTCATGCGCTACTGCGAGTACAACCTAAACATGCTCTCGGGGTCGTCCTCGGCCGATATGCTCCACGAACTGCGCGAGTCGACGACCAGCGCCCTTCTGCAGTCCAAGATCGACCAAGTGTTCCACGAAGAGGCCAAGACCAAGGCCAAGACCATGGCGCAGATCACGTGGAACGGACGTGCCATCACGATCCCCAGCGACGATGTTCGTGCCCTATCGCCTCCCCACAACTCATGCGCGGATGTAGCTGTCCGTTGCCATGGTGCGTCCCGAAGAACACCTGGCCAAGCTGGCCAAGCCCGACCTTACCGAGAAGAAGCGCGATGCTGTGTACGTCGACCTCTTCGGGTACGCACCGTCCTTTGATCAATCGCCACTCACGCGCGACGTAGCTGCTACGACAACATCTTGCGCCAGCTCGCAAACGAGCGCACCAAGACGGACAGCATGAAGAGCGGGTTCATGGCCGAGGCCCAGCGCGAGAACATCGCTGCCCTCGAGGAGTACACGCGCTTCCTCAAGCTCGCCCACACGGTAGAGTGCGTCTCACCCCACCGCTCATCATTGTCCAGGCCGCCCGTAACCTCGTGCTGCTCCAGCAGCTCAAGGCCCGGCTGAACGTGGATCGATCGCCCGGCGACATGATTCACATTGTCGAAGTGCTCCTGCAGAACATCGACGAGATGCAGGCCGTCCCCGGTGCCGCGTCGCACCCACTAATGGCGCACAAGTTTGCCGTGCTACAGCCCGTGCTGCGAGCCATGCGCGCCAACTACGTCGCGCAGATGTACCTTGCGGGCAAGAAGGTAGTTCGCACGCGGCTGGTGCCAGCTCAATGGGTTCTAGTTCCCCGAGGCCATGGCGCTGTACGAGCAGGCCAAGGAGAACGTGCAGCAAGCGGTGGCCACGCCCGAGACGGACGCCGAGGTGCGGGGTCTGCTGCAGGAGCTGCAGACGCAGGTGCTCGGTGCTCCAGCGCGCGTGAATGCGTCGGCCTTTCTGCACGGCTCGACGGAGAGCGTACGCGCGGGCCTGGAGGCTCTCAACGTGTCGGACGCTGGCGGCAAGAGTCTCCTCGAGCGCCAGAACGACTACGACGGTGGCCGCCGTGGGCGGGCCCACGACATCGTCAAGTTGCCGCCGGCCATGGTGGCGGTGCCGCCCAAGCCGCTGCTCTTCGACATTGCATTCACGGAGCTGGCGCTGCCGGACGTGCAGGGCCGCATCGACGAGCTGAACCCCAAGCCATCGGGCGGCCTCTTCGGCTGGCTGCGCGGCTAAGTATGAGCAACTGTAGACGAGACAAGATGAACGATTGCTGCACAATACTATGTGGGTGGGTGTTACTGCGTCTTTTTGGCCTTGGCCTGCAGGGCTTTTTTCGCCGCGATGTGTTGCATCTTCTTGACGTCCTGTGCTTGCGGTGTCACGCTTGATGCGGTGGCGTCATCGTCGTCGCTGTCGTCCTCCTCAGCGAGAGCATCAAGTGACTTCTTGAAGGCGATGGCCTCGGCCTTTTCGCGAGCCGCGAGCTCCTCCTCCTCGCTGAGTTCGCGCGGAGCTAGGTTCGCGAGGAGCCGGAAGAAGATCGCGATCCAGATGAGTGGGTACGCGATCTCGCGGGAGATCTGGTCAAAGTACCTACACCGGCAACATGTGAGCGAACGTTGAATCCACCATGGCGTACGTCGTATATTCGTAGACCGCCGTCATGCCGACGCCAATCAGGATGAAGGCTGCAACATGCTGATGCTGCTTTAGGGGACCGTAGTCGGGGATGTTCTCCCAATTCCACGGCGCCACGGGCTCCGGCGGCGCCATCGTCTCCACTTCGTCCTGGTCGTCGGCCATGTCGAATTCGCTTTGTCAACGTGGCTTGGTCCACATCGCATCGACCAATCGCATCGCGTATAATTGTTTCAAATAATATACTGTTTTAAACAGTTTGAATCACAATCTATCCGTCCGTTGGGGGCGCTGGGCACTGGGCCCTCAGGCCGATTCGAAGACCCGCATGCGGCTCGACGTGCAGGCGCTCCCTGGCACGAGATAGCCTCATGGCACATCGACTACGTGGGAAGCGCTAACTATCCAAGCCCTGTGCGCCTGATCGCCAGTGATCGAAGGCCCGGCAGCATGGGAGGCGTAAACTTTCCAAGCCCTGTCCGCTTTATGGCGAGTGATCGATGGGTCGACCGGCAGCGTGCAAGCTACGCACTGGTATAGTAACCCAGTTGCCAGCGAAGGACGCACCTTACATTTCGTCTTGTACGCGCCCAGTGAGCCCCCGGTGGCCTCATCAGGACGCGTACCCATGCCCATGAAAATTGCCTTCGCGGAAGTGCGTGTCGGGCCATGATGTTGCTGCTCATATCGAGATAAAAGCAGCTAGTTCGCATCGATGGCGATGACGGTTCATGCTTCCTTGAGGGGTATCGACCTCTCAATGGGGTTGGCTCGAGCCGTTGCTGGGTCGAAAGCTTCCTCGGCCTTGTATTACGGCGCCCGCTTGCTCTTCATAGTGCCGAAACCGGCAATAGTCGCCAATTCCGTTGGTTATAGAGGAGAGCAATGTACACCATGTCAATCTCATCTCATTATATATCCCAGGGACGACTGGTATGTAGCGGCTACTGGATGTAGACATAGCCGCGCTTCTTGGCGGCGCGGATGCGGCCGACGTAAAAGCCAACGCCGACGCTCACAGCGACAATGACGACGAGCACGATGAATATGGCGGCGCCAACGGACGAGTCGACATTGCCGCCGACCGGATCGAAGTACCCGACGCTCTTGAGGTACCAGTCGGGGTAGCCCATGGGCGTGACCGTCATCTCGCGCTGCGTGGCGTTGCTCATGACAAAGCCGTCATGAAAGCGCGTCACGACGCTCGAGAAGAGTGCCATAAAGACATTGTGGGCCTGCTGTGTGAAGATCTCAGCCGTCGTCGTGAGGTACTGGGTGACCGCTGCATCGCCTTGGAGCGGTCCCATCACCGTCGCGACCGTCTCCATATCGACCAGGCCTACGGCGCATGAGTGGTTCTGTTTCGCCCTGCGCTCGTACTGGCGACGGCCGCGTTCTCGAGTGCCACTTGCGTCTGCGCGACGACGGGGTGGGTAAACTTGTAGAAGTGGGCGGCGTAGTTGCCAAGCACGGCGTGCAGCCAGTAGGTCGAGTTGAAGTCAAAGGAGCGAAGAGAACCCTGGCTCAGAAGCGCGGGCACTGTAGCGATCTTGGCAAAGAGCGGGATGTATGTGTTGGCGTCCGGCGCGTACGGACCAAACCTACGGTGGACTTGGTGCTGGCAGCGCTAGGCAATGGTCTACCAGAGGAGGCCCAGGTCGGCATTCTTGGCGTTGGCAACGGCGACGAACGAGTAGGTCGAGGTGAAGATAGAGACGGCACGCTCGAAGCGCCCACCGGCACCGGCCGAACCAACGCTGTACCGATCGGGATCCCCATAAGGACCAGCAGCTGGTCCCTTTGTCAAATCGAATTCCGTGCCCTCGTAGTGATCGCGCTGAAAAGCCATAAGATCTGCGGCCGATAGCACCCTGGATGTCTAAGCACGTAAGTTTACGGCGATGCCGGACACATAATGGGGAAGTACCGGTACGGAGAACGGATAGTTGCTTGCATACAAGTCGGTGAACGGGCTCAAGTCCAGGTCGGGGTTCGCAAGGGAAAAGACGCGCCAGACGCGGCGCGTCGAGCCCGCCATCGATGACTCCGTGTAAGCAAAGGTGGATGTAAAGTCAAACGGCAACGAAATCTCCCAGAAGCCGTTGCGCAGGGCGATATCCCGCATGTTGCTTGAGTACATGAAGTTTTTGGCGTCGTCAAAGTCAATGGTGCGAATGACGAACTCGTTGGCCACGACGGCGATGTGGTTGTCTGGCACGCGCTCCGCTGCCCAAATCGCGGACGCGCCAGTGTCGTCGGGCAGAATGTGGAACATCCATGCCTCTGTGGCGTCGGTGATAGTGAGCGCCTCGCCTGACATGTACAAGGCGTCGTCTTGGTCCCAGCCCATGCCATAGTACCTACAAGGGCCCACGTATTAGTCGACGATGCATTCATGTGATCCACCCGTATGTTTCCGCGAGTCGGCCCATCAGAGCAATGGCTTCCCGCGCTGTGGTCGTGCGCTCAAGTGCAATGCGACTCAGCTCAGTAATGTCCAGAAGGGCAAGACCGCCAACAGATATGGGTCGCGAAGCAAAACGCGCGCCACAAGTGCTTTCGCCCATCGCGAGTTGATGCTCGTTCATGATGCCGTACACGCCTTCAAGGTATCCATACGTCTCGTTGACCTGAGGAATCTGTCCGATCGGCACCGACTCTTGCCAGTCAAAGAATCGGGCGTCCAAGTTTTCTTGTAGGTAGACGGGTCCGCGGTCCGAACCAACTATTGTTCATGACAAAGTCTGCCTGACCACACATGTTCCTGTACCATAGCGCGGGTACTGAGACACCGGTAGGAAGATTGGGCGCATCGTGTTCGCTTCATACGTCATCGCCGGAATCTTTGCAAGACGAAAGTCGCAGTCGGAGCAGTCGTTGCTGTGGGTCGTCATCGGCGTACCGGAGGCTGATGCCTACAGGATGTGTGACGTCGCGTCCTGGCCGTGGGCATTGTACCGCAGCACCAACAAGCATGGCCGTGCACCGATCGCGGGTGGCGGCAGCTCGGGCGCCGGTAGCGAGGGCAAGAAGCACCGACACAAGACGCATGACGTGGGCGGCAAGTTGTCAAATGGCCCTTGCGATCTTTGGTCGCTCAATATCCGGATCCGGATGACAAAATCTGAAACCGATGCGGCCTTGCGTCACTTTCGGGAGGCCGTTGAGGATCATGTCACCGGGCGGCGACTTGAAGCGGTGGCGGCGATGCACGGCGGCGAGATCGCGGGGACGCCGGAGACGACAGGCCGTCGCCCGCCATGGGAGGCGGCGCAACCATCGGCGGCTACTATTTCTCCGCCCAGGTAAATTTTCTGTGGGAAAATGGAAGGGCGGGAATGCGAGTGCCACTCGGAAGGGAGGAGTAGCGATGCCCAGACGCCGCTCGAGAACGTCAAGTTGCCTTCAATGACAGTCGATGTGTATGTGGCGATGGCGTGGGAACCAGGTCCCACGGGGAATCTGCCTTTTGCCTGTGTTGAGGAGTGGCCCATGACATATATGCACCAAGGCCCAGCCTACACTGTACGAGCACTTGGGCGAGCGCCGATGACAGTAGCTCATGGACTTCCGTTAGTGCTTTCATGTGCCATCGACACGCATGGTGGCATCAGTGGCGTCTGAGCCAACGTGCGTGGACAGACGTGACGTCAGCGGGATATAGAACACGGATTTAGACAGATTACAAGATGCCGTAGTGGCGTTCGAAGCTGTTGAGAAGACGGGCGACGGCTTGCGCACCACTGAGCTACGCACACGAGCCATTAGAAATTGCACCAGGACCTGTGACGTACCGGGTATTCGGAAACCGAAATCATTTCGTCAATGTACGGGCACATTTCCTTGGTGATGTGGCCGTGAGCCATGGCACCGAGAACGAAGACAACGGGCTCGACCGGCAGCTTGGTTGCGAAGTCCCACGGGTCGATCAAGTTGCCCGTGCACGAGCAGCCATACTTCTTGACGTTGGGTGGCAGGTGCATGTCAATCGGGTTCTTGATGACCTTGAGCATGGTCGTCTTGCCGTCCGACGATCGAATCTTGAGCGTGTGCAGAAGTTGCACTAAGATCGCATTAGGTCTTACGACCACTTGGCTTGATAGCTACCCATAAGACCGGCAAAACGCTTGTACGTGCGGGGGACGCGCATTTGCGGGCTCACTTCGATGATAACGTTCTTGGCGCTACGAATGTAGACCTACCCCATCTATGAGGCTTCCATCCTCAAGGCTAATGCAGTACCTTGAGGTAGCCAGCCTTGTTGAGCGGGCTGTCGAGCAAGGCCATGAGCTCCTGGTGGAGAATATCGGGGCGCGACGCGGACGGATCCTTGTTGTGCTTCTTGTGGATGCCCCGGTGGTCATCGCAGTTGAGCAGCTGGAAGCCCTTGGCGGTCTTGACCGTCTCAAGCGCTGCGTTCTCCAGGATCACGATGACCTGCGGCTTTGTCTCGAGCTTGGACGACATGATCGTTTATGACTTGGCAACGATTGGCCCAGGCACGGAGGCCTCGTGTGCACCAATCAAATGCCGGTCTTCCAACCGGTTCAAACCGGAACCAACCGGTTAACAAATGTTATAACTTTTTGTTCAACAAAATGAGATTGCATCGCATGCTGATTGGCCAACACCACCATAATAAAATTGATGTCCAGAAATTAAATACGTGACGTGGCGTCACGATGGACCAGAACGAGCCACCACACACCAACGCCATATCAACGGACTCCCTGCATCCCGTAGCATCAAGGAGTCAGTATCAAATTAACCATCAATCATATCAAATGTTGTAGATTACAAGGCTTTAGACGTCGTAGTACTCGTCGTAAAAAAAA
>JNBR01002848.1:0-25455 GCA_002081595.1 Achlya hypogyna
TCTTTGAAGTTGAACCTCCGACGCGTCCAAACGAATGCTAACCACGCGCGCAAAGGCCGTTAAAGTCCTCGTCAGCGTCGACGAGAAACGCCTTGCCATGTGCAGCCGGTTCTCAGCTGACCTTGTGAACGATGATGAAGTCGACCCCGACTCGCCAGCCCTAGTGCTCGACGTCTTTGTCGAGGCCCAAGGTCCAGACGTCGTGTCCACCATGACCAACTTCTCCCAGCTTGAGCTCAACTCCATCTGAAACCACGTCAAGGGCCACATCTTGACTCATTGGAACGTCGGGAGAGGCCGGAAGTGTCCAATCTCGGGACGGGACATGCTGTTCATGACCTTCGTGACGCTCAAAAACGTCGGCACCTGGGACTTTGTCGCGGTATTCTTCAACGAGAAGGGCCCCACGTTTGCAAAAAGAGTCACGGCCTTTGTACGTGTTCTCCACCCGCACATCCTTCACAAGTATGTGACAGAGCTCGGCGTCAAGACAACGATGCAGAGCCTGGCGACGTCCGGCATCCAGTTACGCAACAAGCGGGCCATGCTCTACGCCACCGATGTTACCTTCCAACAAACGACGGCGCCGGCGGTCAGCTTTGCCGAAAAGAAGACCTACTTCAGCAAAAAGCACGGTCCCCACGGGCACAAGGTGGAGGTGTCCGTGTCTTTAACGGGCTACGCGATCAACGTGACCAAGACGTACACGGGCAGCACGGCCGACATCGAGATATTCAAGAAGAACATCGACTTTCGCCTAAGTCAACTTCTTAAGTAACCGTCGGAAATGGAGTTAGAGAACAACGACCAGCATGTCGACAAGTACCCCAAACAATGAGCCATCCTCTCGGACAAGAGGTACCAGGGTGTCCTGGACCTTGTCTGCGCCATCATTTCGTCCAAGCGCCCCCCAGCGACTACCTGACCCTCGTGCAGGAAGAAGGCAACAAGCGAATTTCGTCGGACCGGGTGATCGGCGAAAATTTCTTTGGACGACTCAAGACTTTGTGGGGTCTCGAGTCCGACCAGTACACGTGGAAGAATACTACGACATGTTCCTACAAACTTGCGTCGCGTTCACCAACATCCACATCAAGTTCAACCCGCTCCGCAGTGTCGACGGCGACGGCTACCGCCAGCACAAAAATGACCTTCCCTCGATCGGTGGCAAGAAGAAGGCCAAGGAGGCCGCGGCCAAGACAAAATACAAGAAGGAGCGGAAGGTGGAGGACAGACACGCTGTTGCCTGGTCGAGCTCCATTGCGCGACCAAGCATACCCCACTTCTTTTTCATCCGACCGAAGGCTTGTTCAACCACGATGCAAATCTTGGAATTGCCGATAGCTGAACAGCTTCTTGTAGTTTTAAGGCCGCCCGTCTTGGTCCATCGCCCATTCTTGGAGGTGGCAGCGCGTGCCTCGGCACGGGGTCGACACGTCCCGAGACAGAGCGTAGCCAGCGTCACCCAAATAAAAGTTCTCAGATGGGATGTTACTAGAGAACTCGGGGCAATTCTGAAAGACGTAGCCGTTGGCACATCCTTCAATGCTGGGGTAAATGGCAAGAAAACGCCCGTTGTAGTCCACAACACCATGTACATTCGTACTAGTGTAGTTCTTGCTACGCATATAATCGTTCAAATTAATCCATCTTATGACATCAAGGTATTGAATCATGATATCGCTACCACGATTTATATGTATATGTATATATATTACTCATTCCGATAACGAATGCAAGCATCTACTGGGACAACGACAGTAACATGGGTACCGTCAATGGCACCGATGCAACCGGCAATGACGGGATCCTTGGCTTGAAACCCAGCACTTGACAATTGGCGCGGGTTGGCTCGTTGACATCGCTCCCGCAAAACCCGTTGCCTGTTAACACTTGGAGGATGGTGCGAAGGCCGTTGACTGGTATCCGTGGAGCACTGAGTAGGCCTTGCCTTGGAAGAACTGCTTTTGCGTACGGTCTGACGACCCGTGACGAGCCAGTGAATCGTGACGCAAACGATTTCCTTGGGCAATTTCCTTGGGCAAGAGCACGCCCGGGATGTAGGGCGCGACGAGCTTGACAAGCATATCCAAGGCTGCAGCACCCATGAAGTTGTCGTGGATGACCCGATCACCGACATCATCCAGGGACGCTCCTTTCTTGGCCAAGTACTCCATGAAGCTTTCGTCGGGGCGGTGAAACCGCGACTGAGCTTCACGGCAATTTATGTGCAGCTCGAATGCAGAGGCGTCGTACGTGCACGCCGCGGCAGCTATGGCCACGCGAATTTGTCCGTTGTTTTCCAGCATTGCTTATTTTAAAATGTCGGCTTTGCACAGAATTATATTTTTCGAAGTTCTGCTTTCCCATTTCAGCCATTATCCTTGGTCAGACACAGATTTAATTTTGTGGATAATGCGACACCCCAGATCCTTTCAGTTCTCGTCCGGACGCGATATTTTTCTGTGTTGAGGAGAATAAAGCAACACGAGTCATTTGGCGAGCTGTCTGTCCAGTATATTATTCAAATTTTGGAGGTAAAAAGCTGGTTGCAGGGAAATTGACACGTTTGGTCAGCATATGGCTCTATTTTTCGGCCAATCACACGCGGCTTTGACGGAGTGTTGGTGCGGCGATTATTTCGACCGCCACTTTACGCCGATGCCAGCACCACCAGATGTAAATTAGACGAGAAGCTTAATTAACCGACAGTGGCATTTCGAGCCGACACTTTTCAACATGGTGGCGACCTCCAATGGCGCGCCATCGTCTTATACTACGTCTACGGTGTGGCCACGACCATCCTAGCGACAATCCTCGACGTCTCGCGACGTTTTGTCTTGCGATGAAACCGCCAGTTTAAAACGGAAGGAAACATCAGCCGCCAGGATGTCGCCGCCAACGGTCTCAATTGGAGCGACGACGTCCTCGACTACGTTAGGCGGTGTGCTCATGAGCACCCTTGTTTCTATCTCGACGAGCTGCAAGGAGCCATAAGGATGCGATTCCCGAACGCCCGCAACCTGTCAACATCCGCAATATACCGCGCTCTCAGATTAATCTGAACTTAACACGAAAGGTCAATCGTTTCCTTATCTGTTCTCCAACTTCGAATATCATACTAGGTTCTCGAGAGGAGAGCTCGAGATAGCGCATAGGAAAACCAAATGTACTACAAGCGTCTGTCCCCTTTCTACACCGACCCAGTCCAGCTCGTTTTTGTCGACGAGACTTCAAAGGACGGGCGAGAAACCTTGCGCCG
The DNA here is from genome assembly GCA_002081595.1 of Achlya hypogyna. Classification (NCBI taxonomy): domain Eukaryota; phylum Oomycota; class Saprolegniomycetes; order Saprolegniales; family Achlyaceae; genus Achlya; species Achlya hypogyna. The sequence continues at coordinate 3,263 of JNBR01002848.1, forward strand.
ATACGCGTGGGCTGCACGAGGGACCAAAGCTATTGTGAATCTCCCCTTTTCCCGGGGAGAGCGTGTGTCGGTCTTAGCAGCTCTCGATGTAAAAGGATTTTGCGGCTGGTCGTTCACTGAGGGCAACTTTGACACAGCAAGCGTTTCACGATACCATGACGAATACCGTCATACCGTACCTGAACCCGTGGCCGCTACCAAGATCAATTCTCATTTTGGATAATGCCAAAATCCATATGTACCGCGAGCTCGAGAGCGCGGTGCATGCAAATGTGCGCTTCCGGTCTACTTGCCCCCATACACGCGTCAGCTAAACCCCATCGAAGTCGGCTTCTCTCACCTTTAACGCCGGATATCACGGTTTCCAATCGCATTCTGTTGCGACATTCAGCGAACGCTAAACGTCGCAATGGCGAAGTGTATGAATACCAAAGAGGACACGAAGACGAACTTATATCGCCACTGCGGCTATGTTAGTGGTCACTTGGACATTGGCAAATTTTGTTTTAACGAATCTGAATAAATTTGACTAATAGAAACCAGTGTTCAAGATTAGATGTATTTCAATCAAATATGACACGCAGATGTGAAGGTACTCCCATCGTCGTCGCTTGCATGATCGTCACCGTTGACGTTCCGGGAAACAGGACAAGGTCGTGCCACCGGAGGCCTAAAAGGGCGGAGTCAAGTTGAAGTTGGGGAGGCCTAGTGCCAATCGTAGTTCTTCAATATCGAACAACAATGCCATAGGCGTACCATTGAGTAGCACGGTCACGCAGCGGTAGAACTGAGCATCGGCGCATTGAGCGGCGGCGAGTGCTCGATCTCTAGGGCCCTCAAGCGGTCAATGTGGTTGAGTTGATCCAGCGTGACACTGCTGGGTAGTGTCGAGAGGTTATGTGGAACTCCTTGACGCGCTAGCTGCGTCGCCAAGATTTGTGTACCAGCTGACCCAGGCACGTACTCGGGTGCACGTTGAACTTCATGAATCGAAACCATTATGAAAGGATCCCGTAGCGTATTCAAAAACCACTCTGCGGGCCATGCCCTCGAAGTGCTGTTGTGTCTCTCGTTGCACCTGGTGCCCGATTTCGACGAGCGAGCAATATACACGAAGAACTCGAGTTAGAATTATGTGCCGCCGTGGATGCACTTCTGTTGAGCCGCGCGCTACGCTTCGGCAACGTGTTGTTCCAAAGTCGATGGCGTCTTGTAGAATGTAATTTGCTTGGGCCGTGCTCACGCGAGGCTTGAAGTTGACGTCGGTGTTGTGAGACGCGTCGAGTGCGATGACTTCCTTCGACGCCTCCTTCCTCGTGTACGTGTCGACGACCTTGTGGACGTGGTACTTGACCTGGTGTTGCAAAAGAACGAAGGGCTTGTCCATCGCCACAACGAAGCTTGCGTCGCCGAAGCTAGTGCGGCTGGTCTGGACTGAAAACCACAGTACAAATATTTTTATTCTGAATAACTCATTTAAAAATCTTCGTTGTTATTTCGACGCCTACAACGTAACTTCAATTAAAGCAACGATTCGCCAACAGCCAGCACGCGGCGCAGTACGCCCGGAATTACGCGACTGCTTTAGGATGGACGGCAAAGCCGTGAAGTCGAAAGCAAGCGGAGGCCAGCGCAAAATGCTTGTGTGCAAGTCTACCGATACTTGGTGACATCGCATCCTGGCAACTGTCCTTGCCATGTGCACCGTCGACGCTTGTCTAGCTTACCGCTCCGAGAGGTTCCAGCTGCACAAGAGCTACGTTGACTTTCTCGTCTTCGCCGACAAGCTCAGCTTCCAGCTTATCAATAACAACATCCTCTCTCCAAGGAGCAGCAGCACAGCCTCAACGCCGTTGCCTGTCTCTGCAACGACGCATCGTCTGCGCTCGCTCAAGTCGCTTACGAGTGCCGCAAAGCTGACGTCGAAAGCACAGCGCCACTACTCCAAGTGAAGATGTTCAGAATCGCAGTATTGGGAGACCCAGCATGTTAGCTACTGATCTTGGACTTTAAGCTTCCTTACACCGCACGTGATGATGTCCTTGTCGAGGTCTTGTTGCCGCTGAAAGGTCTTTTTGACGTACTTGCATAAGCCGTTGACTATGTGCATCCGTTCCTCCTCCAAATCGCTCTGCTTCCTTGGCAGCAAGTTGTAGGTGGTGTGCAGCACAATGCGACGTTGCTAGCCTCGACAGCTGTGATTTAAGCTGTGCAGCAACGCCTTTTTGGCGTAGTACTATAATGGATGCACCATCGCTGGCAAAGCAAACGAGCTGGCTCGTTTGTAGCCCACGGCGGTTGACCAATTCGATGAGTGCGTCATATACTGCGAGTCCCCGTCGATAAGCTCTACGAAGCGAAAGAGGCGCGTACAGACGTCACCGTCGTGTATGTACCGAGTAATCCGGCATTTCCAAAAGAACAACATGGGAAAGGAGTGCGACGTCCCTGCCGAAAAGAAGCACTTCATCTGCCACGAACTGAACAACGCAATGCTCAGCGGGAAGGTCCCATGGGGCATGAAGGCCACCATCGCCCGTAAGCACAACGTCAGCGTGTCAGTGGTCTCTCGTCTCGCGCTTAAGTTCGCCGGTACCACCCCGACCACGCTTGCCACGTCCGTCGCCGACAACAAGAAGGTGAACTCCGGTCGGAAGAGCCGGACCATAGACGACTTTCGGCGACGTGTATTGGCCGTCCCAGCGGTCAAGCGGCAGTCATTGCGGTCTCTCGCCCACCACGCCGAAGGTATCTCTTGCGTCAACTGCGCGTTACATCAAGAAGGGTTGGCTCTGCACCAAGACCGCATACCTGAAGCCTCTCCTCACGCTCAAGGACAAGAGGACAAGGCTCTCGTTTTCCTTATCTAAAGTAACACGAGCTTTGTCCCCTGATACTGGCTTTACATCTTGCCACTTCGATGACATGGAAAACCTCGTCCACGTGGACGAAAAATGGCTTCATGTCACCAAAGACCGCTCTCGTTACTACCTTCTCCCCGATGAGCCCGTTCCCGACCGCAAAATCAGAAGCAAGCGCTACATCGGTAGGGTAATGTTTTTGTGTGCTGTGGCCAAGCCTCGGTTCGACACCGAGCGCGGACGTGTCTTTGATGGCAAGCTCGGAATATGGCTCTTTGTGTGCCAAATGCCGACCAAGCACAGCTCGAAGAATCGCTTGGCCGGCACGATGGTTACGACTTTGGTGCCTGTCAACAAGACAACATACCGCGCCATGATTCTCAACAACGTCGTGCCCGCTATTCTGCGGAAGATGCCCCGCGACCACGCCAAGATTGTTATACAACAAGACAACGCCACCCCCCATCTACCAGAAGGCCCGCTTATTACCAAGTGCGGCGTGTCGATCGAAATTTGCAACCAACACTCCACCTCTCCGGACTTTAATGTCCTTCATTTGGGCTACTTTAATGCCATCCAAGCTCTCCAGCAAAAGACTCAGTCGAGGACCTGCGATGAATTGATCACGGTAGTGAGGAGATCATTTCGGGATTTACCGTATTGAACTTTAGAAATATATTCTATACATGGGCCGCTGTCATGGAGCAAGTTATGCTTCATGACGGTGCCAACAGCTACAGTCTTCCCCACCTAAGGAAGATGATACTTCGCCGCGAGGATGGTAGCCCTCCACGGCAGTGGCCATGCTCGGAAGAAGCCTACCAACAAGCTAGAATGTGCTTAAGGTACGAGATCTGATTTTAGATAATTCAAAAAGCAGGATAATTTTTTAACCAATCACGGAGTTTCTTTCATTTTGACCAATCACAGGGCGATCGTAGTTCGCACCTTCTGGCATCAATCAATTTGCAAATTTTTCGGCACAGAGAAAGTATCATTTATTCAATTATAGCAATCTTTCGGCGAAAATATTATGGCGAACAGCTTGCAAGGTAACGGCAATAACCAATTGTTCTTAGACGGAAAGGAGCCGGTTTTTACACCACTTGCCATTCTTTTTCACATATACTAGTTTTTAGTGAGGATACACGTAAAAATACTGCGATGTATTCGTCTTGTCGTATGTTATTTTGTTGCCACGGAGGAAGTAGAAGCAAAGTGCGAGATGCCGAGCGCGCTGCATGGCAGTTTTGTTAGTCGCCAAATTGATGGCGCTTTGGTTGTCAAATTGATGGCGCTTTGGTTGTCAAGAAGGAGGGTGTTGGACTCGGCCTAAAGCTGGTCAATCTCAGAGAACGGGTTGCTAGCAGCCGTCCTGCGCCGCGAGGCACGCGCCGACGTACTCTGCTTCGGCTGTCGAGAGGGTACGAGTAACTGCAGCTTGTTGCGCCACGAGATGGGCCCGCCAGAGAGTAGCCAGACGTGGTCGCGGGTTGAAAGCCAAGTAGCGCTGTCGTCGCCCCAGCTGGCGTCGCTGTAGCCGAGGAGCTGTGAGGAGTCGCCGTGGTTGCCGTAGAAGTTGATGCCCGTGTGCTATGTGGTGGCGAGGTAGCGTAGTACGCGCTTAGCCGCCACGAGGTGAACTTGACGCGCCTGCTCGATGTGCCACGAGCTGCGAGACGGTGTGCATGACGTCGGGACGGGTCATGGTGGCGCAGGACAGAAGCGAGCCGACGATGGAGCCGTATTTGTTGTTGAAGTCCGAGCCCACAGGGATGGGATGTCAAGGCCGCGCGCTTGCTCCATGTTGTACTTGTTTGCCTGGCCTTGATGTGGGCCGTCTGCGTGATGGTCATCGTCATGTTGTCGTCGTCGCGGACGATCTCCATGTCCAAGATGTTGCTCACGGGGCTGAGGCCGTTCATACGCAGGTGGCACTGCAGCTCCTGGAAGATGCTCTGGACCTCCTGAGCGGAGTTGCGCACACGAGAAAGTCGTCGACATACACCGTGACGATCTGGAGCGCACCGTGGATGCGCCGCATAAAGACGCGCGGGTCACAGTTGGTGGCCGAGAAGCCTAGTAGCTCCATGACATTGAGGCAGAAGGGGTAGAAGGCGAGCGCGCCCTGCTTGGTGCCGTAGAGCGCCTTAATGACTCGTAGTCGCCGCTGTTGTTGTCATTCAAGAATTTCGCGGGATTCCGCGCTTACCAGCAAATTCTAGTGCCTTAAATTGTAATATTGAGGGAGGGACAACAAGTTTAGTTAGACGTAATCCTTTTGTTGGCGTGACAAGCCAATACTCTGACCAACTGAGTTACTTCCCCTATTACTTACACCCTTTTCGGGGTTTGAACCCGTGTTTTGCTGTGAAAAGGCAAGGTCCAAACCACTAGGCTAGAGAACATTTCAACATTAACACACTAATTAATAAATCAAACAAATTATACACTTAGTAGGAGCTTTCCATCGACTGCTAAAACCGCGCAATTTTATAATGCTCCAAAATAGTTTCTCAAGTCACCGCCACTACTGTGTATTTAAAGCGCAAATAATTAGGCGTTAGCGCTGCTGTACCTGGGCAGAAAGCATTAATTGCGCGTTGCAGCCCAAGAAATTGTGTGATTAACTGTCTTATTTTGCCTTTTGAGTATTAAGTGGGTTCTAAAACCTGGACTCCTTTCAGTGGACTACATAGTAATTGTATGGATTATACCATTGGCTCTGAAGGTGAAGCTGGGGCTTTAACGTGGGTAAAATTGTGGTGTCGCGCAACCCACGCCCTTTTTCGATTTGTGTTAACGAATTTTTATGATATAGCGTGCTTCCTATATGTTCCCCCCGATTATGTCGACATCGGCTATCGCACAGCAAATTCCAGAATATATCCACTTATAGGCTTGTGCGGTTCATTTATGAGTTTTTCGCTACTTAAATAGCATATTCGTTTGTACATGTCGTGCAAGTTTATTGTATGCTACTCGTCATAACTACTGGTGTTTAATGGTAAGGTTAACGTTAATTTTCATCTGTCAAAATGTCGCCCTCAGCACTATCGCTGGTTTATTTCTTCCATGTCCCGCTACCACATGAACGGTCCTGTCGTTCCGAAGCCGACGACCCGTCAACGACAACGCTGCCGGTAATCACACACGTAGTTGAAGCAGTCCAAAATGTTTGTGCGAAAGAACTCCATGGAGAACTTCAAGCCACATAAGTTTTGTCGATAAGTGCAACTCGACCGCAATAGAGTTTTTTTCAAGATTTGCTCCGACAGGAAAGGAATTGCAACTCTGCTTTGGAATCGCAGTACCCTACTAGTTTTGTGAAAACGCTTGTGACTCTCTACCCGGGAACCCAAGCAGCCTGTGAGATCGCCGTCGCTGGACGCCGTCGTTGTCTTGAAATTTACTGCTTTATGAGCTACTGAACGTTGCCTGTCCATGGTTGGGATCGGCGGCAATCCTATGCAAGCTTCATCGTACTACTGTACTCCTACTTGTGGCTCGTATGGCAACCTCAAGATCATGCTGGGAGCTACAGACCTTGTCTCGTCTGAGTTTAAGAAGTTATCTTCGTAATTTCTTCCAGGGTGCATTGCTGCGGGCGTTGGTTCTTTGGTCCTTTTGTGCGGAACGTGAGCCAGTCCTCACCGCTGCAACATATGAACTCAATCATTCATATTGCATTGTACAAATCACATATTCCGCAATGGCGTTGACAAGTTTCCCGCTTTTCCTCCTGCGCATGGTGAGTGGAGCGGAGGCCCAATACGGAACCAACGTTGCGATACTTGAAGTGGTGTGTGCCAGATAAGTGGCAGAGTACATTCGTGGAATTCACAAAATATGGGTGTAATTTCCTGTACTACAGGTTGGCGATCTTCTAATTTTATGGCGACCGAAGTGATAGCCTCAAAGGCAACCAGTCTTCCCTCTAAAGCACCGTACAACTTCTAGAACGAATTTGTACAGGAATGAATGAATGTTCGTCCTACACCCGCGGATGCACATGTTGAGCAGGAACTCAACCGCAGCGGCAGCCAAGTTGCCGACGCCATCTACACGCTTGCGCAGATGCTGGCGAGCATCGAGGTGGACAAGGCGAAGAAAATTATCCCCGGCTACATCAGCCAGAACGACGATATGGGCTGCATCCACGCAGTGCTTGTCTTTGATGTGAGCGAGGCCATCGTGGAGCTCGAAGTGCTCTTGGTAGCATGTTGCCTGCAAGCAATCAGCAAGTGCTGGACAACGCTGAGCTCGTGCCGGTACGAGTGGCCAATGCTGCACCGCCAACAACTGCTTGGCTAGGAGATGATGTGCCTATGATAAAGCCAGCGATACATCAGGAAGTGAAGCCGACATTATCTGTTCCAACACGCTATAAGCATAATAAATGCTGATCCTAAATCTAAAATTACTAGTAGTAAATATCCAAATTCACAATGCTCACGACTGAAGACCTCCCTCCTCGCAATAACCACGATTGGCAAGCTACGCTCCTTCGTGCTGGCTCTCATAGCTGCGAGTTTCTTGGCATCCCTGCGGTCGTCATCACATACCGGTTCGCGGCGCCGTGTGCTCCGGGACGAAACATGGACATCATCTTATCAACCAGCTGACCCCCTCACCGCTACTACGAAATGATGAAGGTGTTTGGTGGCTCGCAAGAAAGTTTTGTGTAATAAATTTTAGCACATCATTACACACGATCTATGTCCGTGACGCAAATTATTTGTTTCACTTGTCGTTATTTGTGGCAAACTTTGGGGGAGACTGCGGAGCGATAACGGCAAAGGCATCTTCCCTAGCTAGCAGTTTTGGATTCACCGATGGGACGAAAATCCAACATTATCAAATTTCATCAACCTGTGATAATCGCACCCACCTCCAAAAGCTGTTTAATAGCGGGCACAAGCGGTGTAGTCTTCATCAGCACCTGCGCTGCGGCCGATGCTTGTTTGCCCTTCTTGTAGGCCTCGAGAAAAGGACGTAGCGGCTTTGCGCCTTGTTGCCATCGAAGTGGCGGCGGTCGCATACTTCGACGGTCGTGAGGTTGTGGGCGAAGACACCCCACGGCACCGGCCAATCGTGTCAATAGTATACCTCTTTCAATATTTATACGCATGCTATAAAATTGAAGATCATTTAGAAACCAGCTTCTAGTATATGGTCTTACAATGCCTAAATCAAAGTCTATAAAGCCTTATTTATCACCAAATTAAATGGAAACCAACACGAAACAAAATGCGCGGCATTCCATGTAGTTACCCACTAAGAAGCAGACGGCAAGTTGACTGACAAGCATCTCATGCTTGACGCATCAATAGTATAACTCTATTTTGAACCAATAAAAATGCTTCGCGGGAAATCTCAACGATGGTGAAGGTGCCCATTACCAAGGCGCACGAATAGTTCCTCCGGGAGAAGGACGAGGGCCGCGCCGATGCGCAGCGCGAAACACGCAAGCACGTCGCGGACTGCCTGGGGTTCTCCACGGAAACGCTCTCAAAGACTGTGGCAGATTGGAGGGCGAACAAGGACCCATTCTTCCCAGGGCGCGACGGCGGTAGCGCGCCCCTGATCCTGTCCGACAAGCCCACCCGCGACCATCGTCCTGGTTTGGACGAGTCGCATCGTTGAAGTTGTAGTCAGCATTAATCGGATAGATAGACCGATGCAAAGCACTTCATATCCCTGTCGTCACGTTGGCACTGTTGGCGCCATGCCCGTATACTTGACGAAAGTGTGCATGAACTAGTCGCTAGTATGAATAACCTTAACGTTGCCCCGTTGTCGATGCGAGCACTCCTAGTGTAATACGCCCTTTAATAATGGATACCTCCATTATTTGATACCTGTAAAATCCGATATTTTTAGGGTGGCGCTAATGAGGGAGTTGACTGTAGTATGGTTATTGCTTGCGTTGTATTTAAAGCCGGACACATTCCCATTCCCCTAGCACCAACTGGCGCAGAGGTCTGTCTTCCGTGCGCTTTCTCTATGCTTGACTATCATGCCATTATATCATGATGGCATAATTCTTTCCATTGTGCTAGATACTGCAATAAGACAGAATAAGTCTAGTATTGGCATTGTACAATGCATCAGTGCCAATGTTGCAACATATGACTTCGGAACATTATCCTGCTTTCCCCACAACCTGTGCAAGGCTTTAACATCATACCGAACCCCGTAAAGGGTTTGTTGTGAGTTCGTACCTCGACTAATGCACAAAGAAGTTCAATATTTGAAGCCGCATTTGTTGCGCCATGTCATAATGGATCACCACACGCCACAACAGATACAAGGGAAACGGTGCGATGGTACAGTGTCGGACGAAATTTAACGGCCGTGGTACGCTTACGCGGCCTCGAGCTCGTCTATTGCAATTATACGTTTTGGGGGTAGACAGCACAATATATGTCAAACAGTAAGGCACGCATTTATTGTAGAGATAGTGGGGGAAATATATTTGAATGTCGCCGCAACATTTTTACACAGCTTACCGTGACCACATCGCTCCAGTTCTCCGACGACTGCTTCTTCAGGGCCCGTTTTAGCAACCACTTCGTATGCTACCTGCCACTAAGCCTCCAACTTCTCGCATAACCTGGTGCATCGATTGTGGTAGGCTATTACAATTGACAATGCAACATATGATTAAGGTACCAACGAGCAGCCAATAAGAAGAAAGCATCACGGCCGTTAAATTTCGCCCAACACTGTGTTAAACCTTCTACTATCTAACTACGGAAGAAAAGTCTCTAGTTGATATGCATCGTGCATAGAGCATTGACTCGGAGACATCGATACGAGTCTGAGCGTTGGAATACGTCAGCCATTGAGCTGAATGGTTTTCTCCCACACTTTAATACCACGAAATACATGTATATGGTGTTAGCTAACACTATATTATCGTTTTTTACGAAACAGGGTAGCCGTGGAAAAATTTGCATTACTATTGTATGGGACAGTTGAAAACGAGCACCAGATTTTGATGCTTATCACTTGAACCAGACTACTTCTTCCAGATCTTGAAACTGTTCTGGAAAGCTCTTTCCTTCCCAATTCGAATGCACTCATCCTAAGGTGGAATTGGTGAAAGGATTGACGTGTAATTAAGGGCCCAAAAGGGCCGTGCTTTTTAGCCATCTTGGCATGCCAAAACCATATGGTGCGACCCTCACTGATTGGTCAAAACGGGGTGGTCAGAGCGTGACTCACGTGTTGCACATCACACCTCAAGAAAGATGGTGCTCGGAGGTTTTGCCGCATGATTTCACATGTCGAAACTCACCGAAACAGTTGGCCACCTACAGTGGGGCAGAAAAAATAAGGCCGCCGGGGACAGGCAATTCCTGTGTTCTCATTGGCTAACTTGGACCAGCTTGAACTTTCTTTGTTATTATAAGTTCTAACACTAAAAGTGATCAGATGTTGGAGTATGTTAACCAACTATTGAGAGCAACTGCACAGTTCAATACCTCTTTCAAATGATAATATCAGTGAGGTCAGGTTGGGGGTTAGGTTTGCGGCCTTATTTTTCTACCCCCACTGTACTCAACAGCACGGTGTGATCCAGTCAGCCTTTGTTCGCCTCGCGACTATCTTACTGTGCTGCCACTGATTTTACCGCGGCCTCCAGATGAGGCCGGTGACCCAGTCGTCGTGTAGGCAGAATCGGGGCAGTTGAAAGGCTTACCGCCCTGGTGCCCGAGTGCGGAGTCAAGTTGCAGTTCCGCCGCCGGCATCAACCCGATGCGCGCTACGTCGAGGCCTCAGCGCCTCTCAGGGCTCGTTGTCCCCAAAAAAATCGTTGACCTTCAGCGACAAAATGCATCCAGCCCATGTCGATCCGTTATCATGGTGTAGTGGACAACAAACAAACCGTTTAAGTGATTTATAATTCAAACCAAACCCAATAACAGCACAAAATGAACTCGATTATTCTAAAAATTCAGCATCTTCAGCGAGCAGGGCGTCCGCGAGGGCGCTATCGTCATCTATGCCCTCATTCGCACTGTCGTTGTGGTCGGCGACAATGTCGACTTCCATGAAGCTGAGGTTCTTATCCTCAAAACTCTTAACCTTGGAGAAGGCACCAAGCCACGTTCCGTCACTGACATGGTCTTGAAAGGCCGATGAAATCTTCGCGCTCAGCTCAGCCATAGTCAAAGCAGGCGCCCGAGCAATAGTGTATTTCCTAACAGCCCATATTATTTCAATGGGCTGTAATTCGGGGTGATATGGAGGGGTAAAGAGTACACGATGCCCCCAACTTCTGGCAATCGCGACACAGGCATACTGAGGCGGCTCACGGTTGTGGCGCGCGAGCTCAAGGAGCTCAGCTTTTACCATCGAGAGACCATAAAAAATTCCGCGTCCCCTAGAAACACTTGCTGAGAATCTACAATTGTGTATATGTAAGCTACCGAAGCCAATCCTGATTTTCAGATTTTCGCCAACGCGCGACAGGTTGGGGGTTTAGGACTCTTTTGTGGTATCTCGCACCATCCAAATTAATGATGGAGGCACCGATTTGGAAGGCAGCGGACTTGCAGGTCAAAAAACCAACGCTCGAACTGCTCCGCATCAGTTACCATGATAGTCCTGATCAGACTTCTTGGCTTCTTTCGCGGGCCAATAGACAAAAGTAACCTCTACCCAGCCTGCACTGAGCTTACCATCAGAGCTCGTTGACACGTATCCTATGCATGCATTTTAAGACATGAGGTCGGGATTGACTTTAGTAACCAATATCTACGATGCTTACCAGCGCCAATAATACAATACCTGTCGCCCTTTCCACTCGGTCCATAGCGAATCCGAGTAGAGTCCAGCCAGGACCGAGGGGCGACATGATGCAGGTTACAGAAGCTCTCGTCCAAGTATATTTCTGGCAGGATAACCGTGCGGCCGTGCGTCCGATTACTGAGTTTTGTCCGAATATACCAAGCTCTGTAGGCTACGTTGGCTGACGATTCGGCCAGGACATTTCGGGTTGGACCGCGTAGGTACCTGAACCCGAGGCGGCGTAGCACACGCCGCATTGTGCGTACTGAGAACTCGACCCCGACGCGACTACACGTAGTTTTATTAATTAGTATGCTCTGTTGAATATACTCTTACTCAATGAGGTGCTGACGAACAATTGCTGCAGTGACCGGCTTTCCCTCAAAGTGGTGTTTGCGCACAAGCTCTCGAATGTCTCCGGCAACAAACGGTGTGTCAAGGGCGTGCCGCGGGTGGCCACGTTTTGGCTTTGCGATCGGCGCGCCCTGGGCATCCCTGGCGGGGAATGCTGGGTCATGATGGCGATTCCAGTCAGCCATGACCAATGAGATTGTGGTGCCACCGAAGTCAAGACGCTCGGCAATTCTCTGGCGCACAGGTCGATGAGACCCTGCGCGCCCCTCTGCTTTTTCTTTTGTGAAGTATGCGTGTGCTTTGACGCTGAGCATCTTCTCGCGCGGCGTGAGCATAACCTCAATTTCTGTGTGAGTTTACACTGACTGGTTTGGTGTACTCGACCACCAATGGAAAAAATTCATTTTGGGCCAATGACGAAGATTGGTTAAAATTATTACGATCGCCATCATCACAACTTTTTTTGAGGTGTGGGATTGAGGAAGTTCGTCACGATTGGTCACGTTGCACACTCTGGTGTTGTTGAGAAATGGTGGTATTGAGCCAGAGCAAGGCTCGGTGTCGGAGTCGTCGTGCATTGGCTTCAATATCTCCTTTGGTATTGCATGTTATGTTACCACAAAGATATATTATCGTATATGCTCATGCAATTGAGGGCTCTACGAAGTTTCAACACTTTTGACTCAATATTGCCTTCAATACAGGTGTGGAAGTGTTGAGCGGATTCCGGTGCTCGTTTTCAAGTGTCCCGTACAATAGATATTCTGCTACCTGGATTTCCAAATAAAAATATCCATGTGGCGTGTCGCACGGAATGTCCATTTGGAAAAATGCAGTTTGAATTTCACCGTTTTCCAGGCTGAATTGGACAAACCGTATGCTTGCGTGTGAAAAGAAAATTAATTAATACTTTAGTTTCCTGAAGATGCCTTTGCACTCAGACTAAAGTAACTAACATAAACCACCAGTAGTGGCCGAAAATATTACGCTGACTGTGATCCGTCAATATTTTAGGACCGGGAGAGAATTCCGCAGAAGTAAAATATGTGCTGCAAAGAGCTTAAGCTCGCCTTCCGTCATGTGACGTCGAGGGGTATTCATGATGCGCGGTTTGCAAGAACCCCGACCTCAAAGTCAAGGCATTGAAAGTTGAACAAAAATCAGTTGTGCCCCTTGCAATTTGTATGCACCCTGCGACATTTTAAAAATGGGTTGGGTAACAGTGAATCATTCGGGGGAAAAGAATATAACTTTCTGAGGGCTCTGATATCCTGAGCTTTGCTAGCTGGGTGTCATTTCTACATAAAATTATCAAAGTCTATTTACGAAAACAGGATATAATGTTAAATTCCCGCCATTTTTTGGCCAATCAGATTCAAACCTAAAATCGGCCACTTCTTATGCTTTCGGCCACTACTGGTGGTTTACGTTACAAGATGTTTCACGCCATTCTCATCAGTTGCACTTTTAAAATCGACAAGATGAACTCACCCGACCCGAGCCCATCGAGCCCTGGATCTCCCCGCCAAACCGCCGCGCGCTAGCCCATGTTTCAGTTTAAGACAGAACACGATGTCTTTCTGCTTAAAGAAATCTTCTTCATGAACTCTTCGCTGCATCCCTTGGCAACACATCAAAGCGTTGGGAGGAAGTTGCGTCTGGCGCCTGCGCGAAGCTTTGAAACGATCAAGTCACCGCCAAGGCTTGCCACAACCGCTATGACATCATGCTCAAGGCATTTGCAAGCAACCAAACTGCGGCGCTCAGGGCATCCGGCGCAAAAGAAGAATACGCGGAGCGTGATGCGTTGCTCCAGGACATATCAGACTTGTTACGCCACCCCATCCACAACTCGTATCGATGTAGCGACTAGGTTAACGAATTGAATACCCAACGGAAAAATGAAAAAGGAACGAAAAAGATGGCAGTCGACCAGCGTGAGGCTGACGGCGTGCGTATCCGTGAAGCTGCGCTCGAGACGCTTAAACGAAAGTCCTCTGACACTGCGTCGGCGGATGACAAAATCAACAAAAAGAAGTGCACGGATACTGTGGACGACGCGATTATGACGACTATCGCCAGTAGTCAGAATCTCCAAGCCCAAGAAATCGAACTACTCAGCACGAGCTTCAAATAGCCAAAGAGCGACTTAACCTTGAACGCGAGCGCTTCAAGGTAGAGCGCCTGGAGCGCAAGGCCCAAGCCGACTTAGTTGCCGCCCTTGCCACGAAACTACTGTAATAAAAAATACACGCTTCGACTATCTATCATGTTGTAAAATTACAGTACAGCTATCCTGAGAGTGAAGATACTCGTGAGCACTAGGTGGGACCATGCCAAAAAGTCAGATATTTGGTTATGACCACGCGAGCAAGTGAGGACGTTGGTCAAGATCACGGCGCCGGCATATTGCTTGCTAATCGCTGATATCCACAGTTTCTGGTTTACCTTTAAATCAATATGTGCCAAAAGTCGAATAATAGCAAAGCCCCATTCGACGCATACTCGGGTGGCGCTCATTAGCTTGTTGAAAAAACCCTGGGCCTCCGTCATATCGGACCCCTTGAACCCACTGATGATAACGTTGTTCGCACCATACGCCGGATCCCCGTAAATTTCAAAGCGCTCCCATCGACGGTGAGATGATCTTCAAGAGTCTCAAGTAGTCGACTTCGATACAGCAAGTAGGTAACATGACGCGCCCCTAGCTCTCGGCCATGGAGGTGGACGATGATGCTATCTGAGGCCATCTCCGATTTGTGCATCTCCGATAAGTGCTTTAAAGCATGTTTTCGCTATACTGTCATAAGGTTAGAATATAAAGTATATTCACCATACCTTGTGCCTATGATACGCCGCTTTTAGGACACCATACTGGGGCCAACAGATCCCCGGCACTGTTCCATCGATGAACCCAATGCAAGTCGCGAGGGGGTGCGCCTTCAGCATGAAAAGCGGCAGCGCTGCGCTACATCCACGAGGCATCAAGACGAAGGTTGTCCCAAATGTGCAGGAGCTTACTGTGGATATGGTCCAAAACGCTCACGAAAATCTTGCTGAGAGCTGCGCGACTGCGTCCATATTTGGCAACAAGAGAGCCCAAGCGAGTCGGGTAGGCGACGTGGCGGAAGAAAATGCACAAACTTCGACGGAACCCATGGCATACCGATGCTCGGTGATGACGGGATCGAGAATGTTGAGAAGCACCACAAGTATTTTGCGTCAGGAAGGGAAACTCAAAGTAGCGCGACACATCCGTCTCGTGGTCGAAGTTGAACTACTCCTTTGGGATTTGGATTGATTGGGACGCTTCCGTGCCACGTGCACAAAGCACCGCAAAATACACAAGGGCCGTTAAAGTTCTTCATTTTGTAGTTGTTGTTGTGTTATGATTACTTACCCACGCCGTGCTTGTTGCGGGTCGGTTTGAAATATTAATTCCCCTGCCATTGTGTTTTCCACGAAATTGATTTTCCAACTAGCAACACGACTGGCTATCTGTAAAGTTCAAGTCTTGGTGTGGCTATATTCAATTGGATAGAGAGATTTCGGAAGCAGTTAGTTGCCGGTGCCATCCCTGGAACCTCTTAAAACGGATTCGTATGCAGCAGACCTCCCAAACATTATCAAGAAAAACACCAAAAATTGGCGATTCCACGCTAGTATTCAGAATCTATCTACTCACTTGATTTACAGTGGTTGACATGGCATAGCGGCGAGTGGTATGTTTACTCATTTAGAGTGGCAATGCCTCGCTGTGACTCAAAAATTTTCTCGTTATATATAACTTGTTATATATTATACTATTTAGTCTGGATAAGCCTTGTGTTAACAGCCTTGCTCTGCGGCCGGTGACGCATCTCACCGCGAGTAGGCCTCGGAGTGGGTGGGCATTGCTTCGCCGTCATGAGTCCGAGGACGTCTTCGGCGTGCAGATCGCTGGTGCCTACGGCGACCAAATCGCCCTCTGGACTCTCATCACGCGTAGACGTCACGAACCTCTATTATCTAGAACCTTAGAATATGTATATTATGTGTATTTACGAGGTTCAACAAAACTAGCCCAAAGCGACACGCTCGGGGAAGTACCACTCGCCGCTATGCCACGTTCACCACTGTACCCTGTTTTGACATTTGGTTTCCGGTTTTGACACACGTTTTCTGAAACACCCCTGTTTTGACATTTTCCCGCTTGAAAGCGTGCATATCAGATTTCGTACGTACGAGTACGTATAGTTGTCATGTGAACGTACGTACCATTAGGGCGTAAAGTTCCAGCCTCCGTGGAATAGTTGACGACGATGCACGTCCTGGCAGTGTTCGCTGCCTGCATCTGCACGGTGCAAGCGCAGAATCTGCGTATGCACGTCAACGCAACGTATGTGCAATCAGCCGATGCCTTGTTTGGCACGCCGTGTACCCAGCGTGACGACTGTGGCTTTCTTCCTGGTCTTGCCTGCGTTAACCAGTGACGAAAAACCCTTTGACGCACCTCATCTGTTGTTGATCTAGGGTCTGTGCGTACTGTCAGTCCGACACTCAGTGTGGCGCCTCCTTGAATGATGTCTCTAAGCGGTGCCATGTCAAGACGGACCGCTTCGTTCGCGTTCCTACGACGGATGATCGGTCAGCTTTCCGATTGGACTTGGTTACGTACTGCATCGAGAAGGATCTTTTCGCACCATTTACCAAAGCCGATGGTGTCTCCACCTTCATGGCATTTCTTGCTGCCGCCCTTGGTGCAGGGTGCGGCGTCGGCGGTGGTGGGCTACTGGTGCCGCTCTATATCATCGTCGTGGGCCTCGGACCAAAGCACGCGATTCCTCTCTCCAAAGCAACTATCTTCGGCGCTGCAGTTGCCACGTTTGTTGTCAACTTCCCGAAAAAGCATCCCTGTATTTCAAACTCGCTCAATTGCTCGGCACTCATTGGCATTTAGTTCGCCCCAACCGCCCTCTCATCGACTACGCACTCTGCGGTATGATGGAGCCACCGACACTCATTGGCACCATCTTCGGTGTCATGGCAAATCGCACATTTCCTCCATGGCTTATCCTCGTGCTGCTCATCTCGCTCCTGTCATACATCTCATACAAGACAACTCTCAAAGGAAACAAGGTATCCTCCTTGAGTCAATGCTTTTCATTGTGCTCGTAGCTGTGGGCCAAAGAGCAGATCGAGCTCGCCAAGGAAGCGAAGCCAGCAGTGCTTCAGTCGCCCACCGACACGCTGTCGCTCATGCATCGCGAAAAGCGCCAGGTACTCGGTGATCACGGGCGCACACGACGCTTACGGCCTTTATCATAGCGCATTGACGTGGCATTTGCTGCCAAGAAATGGCTGCTCGTAACCCGCGCCAATAAGAAACGCCGCCTGCTGCTCCTGCAGGACGAAGAGGACTTCAAAAGCCTACCGCCGCTCGACGTTCCTGTCGCAAGTATGTGCTCAAGTTGTCTATCCTCTTCTCAACCCGTCCCGTAGACAAAAAAGCATTTCTAAAAGAGATGAAGCTCAATCTCGAGCGCGTCGAAAGCATTACGTTGCCATGGAAGTGCGTCTTCCCCCTTATTGTGTGCTGGGTCGTGCTTATGCTGCAAATGCTCTTCCTTGGCGGTCACGGCGCTCCCAGTCTCGGTTTGTCGTGCGCCGTATGGCCTGATATCACCTGACACTAGTCGGCATTCACTGTGGTTCGTCCGTGTACTGGGTCTTGACCTTCGTCCCTCTCCTTGTGCTTGTGTACATCACCTAGTACGCTCTCGCAGTGAATAGTGCTTACATGTACCATAGCCGAATGGGCATGAATCTCCGCCTTCGCAACCGACTGCTCGTGCTGAGCAACTCTCATTTTGCCGAAGGCGATGTCCACTGGACGAAGCGCATGACTCAAGTCGTCTTTCCCCTCTACTGCCTGGTGGCGGGAATTGCTGCGGGTCTTCTTGGCATTGGTGGTACGGCGTGAGCACTTCTAAATCGCATTCATGCACGTTAGGTGGCATGGTCAAGGGCCCTGTCATGCTCGAGAATGGCATCTTGCCCGTCGTCCAGACGTCATCAGCGTCCTTCATGATTCTCTTCACATCATCTGCAACGACGCTTCAGTTTGCCATCGCGGGCATGTTTCCTGGTCAAAAGCAATACGGTACACCAACTGCTCTCAAATTCCGCGGTCAACGCCGTGCGCAGACTACGTCTTTTGGTACATTTTCGTCGGTTTTTGCGGTGGTCTCTTTGGCCAAAAGGTACGAGCTGTTGTGCACTGAGGGCTAACACCAATGTCGCACAGTGCGTCGGCTACTTGCTCAAGAAGTACAACCGAACGTCCATTTTGGTGTACATCCTCGCCTTCACAATTGGGCTTTCGGCGCTCTGTATGGGCTACATCGGGTTCCAAACCGCCAAGCATAATGTCGAGAAGGGTATTGACCTCGGATTCTCGAGCGTCTGCGGCGCTTAAGGCAGCTATGCGTTCGATGCTTCAGTAGTATTGCAATATACGCATTGGCTTGCACTAAGTCGTCTCCCGCGACGCCTTGTATTCATCGAGAGCCCCCGAGTTGCTTCACCGGCCGGCAAGGGAATGCTCCTCCGGGCAGCTAGGGACGTCCTTGATACATTGGAAGCTTTCTCATGAAACTGCCTGTCAAAAAGCATGGGAGTCATCCGGATACCTGAACTATCCGGATGACAATGCGCCGTTTTCAGTGGTGTGAGCATGGCGCTGCGCGAGACCTTCTGTGCCGTGGGCTGCAACAATGGCAGCCACTGCATGTCCCAGGCGGTGCGTGATGGCGATGCCTATAAGGTCGCGAGTGCATCTGCTACCTCCGTCTCCATTGCTTCGTTCGGCGCTAGCCCCGCCATTACGCACACGCTGCATGGTCACTCGGCCCGCGTGTCCTGCGGTAGGCATTCCCTCGCTATGCACCTCATGGCGCTTGCTTAGTCACTTGGCATCACTCTGCCAAGGAAAACTTCATCGTGTCAGGCGATGCTCTGGGCCATGTCCTGTTATGGGCACGCACGGAGGCGGAATCCAACTGGGCCTCGACAGTGCTTATGACCAGCACGGCGTCCGTCTCGGCGCTGGCATGCTTGACCTCGCAAACGCGAATGCTCGTCTTTGTTGCTACTTCGAACGGCGACATCACTGTAGTCGATGCTACGACGCGTGAGTCGACGACGTTGGCACTCGGAGAGCGACGCATTGCTGAAGCCTTGGCGGCCACGGTGGACGCTTCCGGAAAGGTGGTGCTCGCCCTCGGCGGTGTCGACATGCACGTGCACCTCTACGTCGTAAATGTGGCGTCGCTTGCATTGACTTCCGCTGTCTCCATGTCCGGTACACTACTCAACCGAGCGTACTTTGCCTTAGACCCGATCGTAGGACACAAAGGCTGGGTACGGGACCTGGCCTTCTCTCCTCAGCTTGACTCGGGCGAACTTTTGCTCGCGTCGGCGTCTCAGGATCATAAAATTCGTCTCTGGCGCGTTGCCACCGACATGTACTGTTGTCAGACTTCAGTCAGGTCCGACATCCTCCATATAGGACGATGACGTTTGACGCTATGCTCTTGGGCCACGACGACTGGGTCACGAGTGTGTCGTGGTTGCCGTCGGGGCAGCTGTTGTCCAGCTCCATGGACAACAGGTTGATCTTGTGGCAAGATGAGGACCACGTTTGGCGACCGCAAACGCGCATCGGTGACCTTGAGTTCGTCAACCGTTCGCAATCGCACTTCTGACCTACATTGTGTCTAGTGGTGCTGGGTTGCTAGGGGCCACGGCTTGCGGTGCCGACTTTTTGGCCCTCACGTTCGGCGGGGAGATCTATCGATGGGCCCAACGTGGTGCGCACTACGTCCCTGCCCGATCGGTGACCGGCCACACGAGCTCTGTCACAGACGTGTCGTGGGCACCGTCAGGAGAGTACTTTGTGTCCGTCTCGCTCGACCAAACGGCGCGCGCCTTTGCTGTCGGAGGGTACGAAGTATCTCGTGCCCAAGTCCATGGCTACGACATTCAGTGTGGTACCTTTTTGACCGCTGACCACTTCGTAAGCGGCGCCGACGAGAAGATCCTGCGGGTATTCTCTGTCCCGCCCGGCATGGCCGACCTTCTCCGCGGCGCGGCCTACGGCGCTGGCTTCGGCGTTCTGCCCGAATTGAGTCTGACCAACAAACGCCAGGAAGTTGACGACAGCGTCGCGTTTGTGGGCGAGCAGCTTGCAAAGCGCTCGCTCTGGCCTGAGGTGCAAAAGCTCTACGGCCACGGCAACGAGTTGCTTCGTGTCGCCAGCTGTCGCAGCGGGGCGCGTCTTGCGTCGGCGTGCAAAGCGAGGGACGAGGCAGCTGCGACTGTTTGGCTCTGGCGTAAGGACGAAGCGAGCGGGTCGCTTGTCGCCTGTCAGCAGCTTCAGGGACACGCGTCGTCTATCGTTCAACTCGCCTTCTCGGCTGACGACCGCTGGCTCGCATCCGTCTCGAAGGACCGTCACGTGTGCATCTACGGAGCTCAAGATGACGGCAACTTTAAGCTCGTTCACAAGGCTAAGGCCCACAAGCGCATCATCTGGGGCTGTGCGTGGCTTCCCGACCAGCCCGTTCTCGCGACAGGGTCCCGCGATGAAACTGTGGCCCTTTGGGGCCTCGTTGGGAACGTTTGGATGCAGGTACCATCGCTATCTCTGCTAGTGTCTGCACGCTTGGTTAGGTGGCCCCACTGCTCTCGTTTGGCGCGGCCGTGACGGCTGTTGCCATTGCCGCCAAGGTCAATGGCCACTACCCTCTGGTTGTCGGCCTCGAAACGGGCGAGCTCGTCGCTTGCCATATCGTCCCAGTCACGACGGGGGAATTCCAGATCCAGATCGGAACGAGAGTCAAGGCCCACGCCAGCACCGTCACGCGACTGGCTTGGCACCCCTCCAGCCTTTCGTTTCTGAGTGCGAGTGCCGACTCGAGTCTCAAGGCCTTCATGTGGGAATAATATGATTCGTATTAACCGCACCACGTAAAACGAAGGCTCGTGCACTGGGCTTCAGTCCAGCCATCGAAACACGCCTTGATCGGCTCGTAGAAGCAATTGTAGCAAGTACCACAGACGCCATCGGGGCGGACGCCCGGCACGGGTGCCTCTGTCGGCTCAGGGGTGGTTGGTTCGGGCGTCGTCGGCTCAGCCGTCGTCGCTTCCGGTGTCGTCGGTTCCGCCGTAGTCGGTACGGGGGTCTCTGTCGTAGGCGCCGGAGTCGTGGTCATCGGCTGTGGCGTTGCAGTCGTCAGTACAGGCCGCGTTACCACGGGCTCCACTCCCGCAGCCGACGCCTGCGGGTGTACTTGTGCGACAATCGCCTTTGTCGTGTGAAAGCCTTGGTCAATGTCGGACGAGCCAGCGTAGATCATGATGCCGCCGGCGCCCTTGGCGTATCGTACGTAGGCATCGACGACATCAGGGGATGGTCCAGGGCCCCATGCACACCCGGTGCCCGTGCAGAGTCCGACGGTGATCTTGTCCTTGGGCACGTGGCGCTGCCATTGGGGAAAGGTTTCGTGCACGGCAGCGCGGTAGATGGGCTAAATTCATGGTGAAAATGAGCCAAGAAGCAAAGAAAGACGCTACCATGGCGAGATTCGGGTTGCGGTCAATGTTGTAGGCCATAACGTTGACCCAATCGACGAGGCGCTCGAGCCCCTTGGCGAAGCACCGCATTCCCTTGTAGCAGCGCGGACTGGCCTCCATCATGTATGCGTCGTACGTCAGCAGAAGCTTCTCGGGTTGGAAGGCGCGATGCAGCGCCGTCATGTAGGCCACGATTCCACGGCTGCTGTAGCCGCTCTCAAGGTAGTTGGTCTCGTCGTCAATGTCAATGCCGTCGAATTTGTAGCGCTGGACGAGGCTCATGACGCTGCGCACAAAGCGCGGTGGGTCTCGAATGCTGGCCATGCCGTCATTGTTGTTGGCACCGCCAATGACGCCGAGCGAATAAATGCAACGACTACCTTACGATGGAAACAGCCCCAGGTGAGTCGACGTACCGCCGCAGTGTTTGAATGCACGAGGTGAGGATGGCATCGGAAGTCTGGAAGCGCGGGATGACTTCACCGGCCTGAACCTGTGCAAAGCCCCAGAGGACATGGGTGACGCCGTCAGGGATCTGTCGTGTTGGCTGAGTTCTGGAAGGAT
>JNBR01002848.1:30919-48669 GCA_002081595.1 Achlya hypogyna
GGTGGCGTTGTGAGAGCCACCACGCTGCGGGAAGAGGACCTCGGAGTAGTCGCAGCTCTGGATGTACCCGAAGCCACACTGGACATTGTCAATCGTCTCCACGTCGGCAAACTCTTCAAAGACAAAGTCCGTGGGCGTACCCATACGCCCCGTGATGCGGTTCGTTAGCAGATGGCTGGCGTGCCACTTGACAGTGTGGCGTGGGTACGTTGGCAGCTCCGACACTTCGTCGTCTTCGACCTTGTGCAGCACTGCAGCGTCGACAAACTTCGGGAACATGCGCTTTTCCATGTGCAAGTATTCGATCGGCGTCGGTGGCACGAGCGCGTCCATGATTGTTTCAAGGTACGCCTTTATTTCGACACTGAGCCGAAAACTCACACGCGTCGTCAGCGTGTTGGCAATCTTCTCACGCTCGAGACGGTGGATCGTCACATCCTTGTCCTTCTTTACATAGCGCCAGTCGAGCTGTTTGAGTTTTGTATTGCAGGTCGCAGTGAGCGACAGACTTGGCAGCGCCTGCCGGGCGCGGATCGCAATGTCAAACTTGGTCGCGCTAGTGCCATCGAACGAGCTCGGGCGGACGGGCTCCACCGACTCAAAGTCGAGCTCCTCGACATCGAAGCGGTCCATGGGCAACTGAGAAAGAGAGCGAGACCTTATGCACGAGAGGCGGCGTCGTCCTCTGCGCCTGGATAGTAGTGGTATGGCCCACCGGCCGACCGGTGCCTTAAGTCCGCGACCCGTACTTTACCGAGCGAGAACCTGCCACTGCCGTCGCTACCGTCTCGTCTCGTGCTCCAATGTCCTCGTCGCCGATGGCACACATAACGTACTGCCTGTATCGACGGCCTCCTCCGCACTATACGGTCCTCCTAGCTTATGCCGACCAGTTCGGTCCACGACCGTCCAAGATCGCCAGGCGCACTTTGTCGGATGCCTAGCTTGAGCCATTTGATTTGGAAGGATTTGCAGGCCGAGCTTTTCTATGGCAACTGGTGAGTTCGGCGTTCCCGGGCAACCAGCTGTCGGCGCCCGCTCTCTTCGGCAGATCTGGAAGAGGCGGTCGGCTTCAGAGCACGAGAGCATGGAGAGGCCCTTGGCAAAGCACTCGGCCGATCCGGGACCTGCGGCCGCGCTGCGACCAGTCAACGAGTAATGGACGGCGAGCGTGTGAAATTTTAGAGAAGGGTAGTAACACGCGACTTGGTCACGCTTGGAGTGCCAACGAGGGTCGCCGTGTGACGCTGAGCGGCACGAGACGATGGATCTAGTGGCGAGTGGTCTGGTATCTGGCGTGCAACGGAGGAGGCTCGGCGGCAGCAGCAACTTGCTGCCTCTCACTGCCAGCACGTGCGCAGACACAGGAAGGTTGCACAAGAGGCGTGATGCTCGCCGGCGAGCCACGTTGAACGGTCTGAGGATGTGGTGTGCTGGTGCGGCCGCCTGTGATCACCCTCTTGGGAGATCTTTGATGGACGTGTTTTACCTGTTTAGACCAGCAGGTTTTTCATAAAACGCTGACCAATAGAAGACGGTTTCTAGATTTGTGTCGACATTTGTAACAGCCCAAATCGCTATGGGCGCCCTGTGCCAGAAGGAAGCCGCAACGACCGTCGCCGCGCCGTCGCCCCGGACGCTGCATGTGATCCTCGTCTATTCCAACCCGCAAAACTTCGCAAGTCGCAAGCGACTACTCCTACAGACGCACCGCCACCTCCTGGATGTGAAGCAGCGCCTCACCGGCAACGACTCCCTCGAGGTAGTCGTCGCACAGGTGGCGTACGATGGCGCCGACTATGTCCAGCTCGATGAGACCGGGAAGTATGATTTGTGCCTACGTACCCCGTCTGTGAACGCGATTTGGTGCAAGGAGAACCTCGTAAACCTCGCGGTGCGAAATATTCTTCAGCGGACGTCGCACTGCGCTGAGTACTTTGCCTACGTGGACGCTGATATCACGTTTGAAAGCCCGCTGTTCGTTACGGACACTCTGGATCGCCTACATCCGCATGCCATGCTGCAGATGTTCGAGACGGCGACTCTCGAGAACCCGATCCCGACGGTCGTCAAGGGTTTTGGGTATCAATACCACATGAACAACAAGCTTGCGTCTGCGCTGAAGAACGTATCAAACGATCACAGCGACTACTGGCATCCAGGCTTTGCTTGGGCACTGCACCGTGATGTGTTCCTTGCCGCGGGTGGCCTCATCGAGCGCTCATATGGCTCTGGCGACCGGCACATGGCCATGGCCATCATTGGCCGCGCCCAAGATTCGATCCCAAACAACGCGAACGTCGCGCCTGCGTACGCCCAAATGATCCTCGACTGGCAAGCCGTGGCCATGGAGTACGGCGTGCAACTCGGGTACGTACCGGGCTCCGTCTTCCACAGCTGGCACGGCTCCCTCGTGAACCGGCAGTACATGGGCCGTTGGGACACCATTGTCAAGCACCAATTCGACCCGTACGAGCATTTGCACGTGAGCCCCGACACAGGGCTCTTGGAGTGGTCTACAGCTGCGTCCAAGGAGCTTCGCGCTGAGGTTGCCGCGTACTTTAGTAACCGCAACGAAGACGAACCCATGCCTACTGTCCATCAACAGGCCAAGAAGTCCGGTACCCGCGGCGGCAAGCGGGGTGGGCCCGCGCGATCCACCGACACCAACGATACGACTACGAGCACGGCCCAGATTGATCAATCGGGCCCTTACGAATACAGCTCGTCATCGTCTTCGTGTGAGGACGGACAAGCCGATGGCCACCACCACCATCACCATCACCACCATCACCACAGCGACAACGACGGAGATACGCAACATGGTCAACCAGACACCCAAGATGACACCAGGGTTGCCTCCGCTGCGGACGGCTCGTCATTCCCTAGCGTCTACGCAGGTGGCTGCTAAGAGCCCGAGGTCTTCAACCAGTAAACATCGAATATAACGTTGATTGACTGCGTGCACCCGAGAGCCGCAGCAAGCGATGGAGTCGGTGATGGAAACCCTCATGAGGGATATAAATAGGTCGATGATGAACAACAGCGAGGAGGCCCTGGACGCGCTTGGTGGGCAGTCGGGGTCGCTGCGGCTCTTACCTCCCGAGGTCGTAGTGGCGAAAGAGCAGGCGGCCAAGAAGGACGACAAACGAGACGTCAACCTCGCATACCCCACCGGCGAACAGGCGGTTGTCTTCGACGCCGACGGCTGCGGCTTCTGCTAGTACGAAGCGAGCTCTGGAGCGTAAGGTAACACGCTCGTAGCTACGAGACGGGTCGGGTTGCCGTGTGCGTGAGCAAGGTCAACGCGTACCAACGGCGTCATACGTTCTACGACAGTGAGCTCGATACACCAGTCGAACGACTCTAAGTGCCTTGTAGACAGTCGCCTCAAGCGTATTCTCTGCTCCATCGACGAGCATGTGGTGAGAACACGTCCATCCAGAGCATAGTTTGATCGCACCGGCAGGTGGGCTCGGCCGACAAGCCGCACGGCTGTAAACTCGTCTTGACCAAAGACGGGGCAATCTACTCCGACGGCAACAACGACATTGTTCACGTACTCGAGCTGGTGGTTGCCGGTGCTCAGACTGCTACTTAGCAATGGCGGTGGAATCCTCACGCCCAGAACGCGGGCACACCGCCTAAAGACCCGATTTTGATCCAACTCAATGAAAACCTGAGCTTCAAGTTCGTCGATCGCAAGCAAATCGTCGTCAAGTTTGTAAATTGCGGCATTGCCCTCGACTTTCAGTGCGGCGAGCGGCTCAAGCGCGAAGACACGTACCTCGGCCACAGCCACCGGTGCGTTCGTAACACTGTACGCACGCCGACTCCCAGCTAGGATCACAATAGGACCCCAGCGGGGCAAGTTGCTCATCGACACAACCTGCCCCAACTTAGTCCAGCGGCAAAAACAAATCGAAGTCGCAGCTTTGGAGAAGCGCAGCAAGCAGCACCCGCGCAGTCAAGACCTGAGCCACCCGTCCATCAAGCAAGTCGTCACTGGACTCGAGCAAACGTTCGATCGCTACGAAGTCTGCCTGGCCAAAGCTTTGTCCGGTCTTACGCTGCCTAGGGCTGTAAGGTCACGCCGTATTGCAGCGGATCTTGGCTCAGCGACGCCCGCGAGCGGACGCTCGCCGAGCTTCCTGTTCTACCACCCACAGGCTTCGAGGTCGGCACCGAGCCAACGATCTTCGGCCAGCCCATGCAGCCGCATGAGACGAAGCATCTTCTCCACAACCTGCAGAACAAAGACGGGCAGTGGCTCGCGTCGCTTGAAATCCGCCAAAACCTTGAGCACGCCAACCCCGTGCTCCCGCGCACGGCCGTGTTGTGCAATGCCAGCGGGCGCTACAGTGTCGACATTCAAGTAGTTTTAGGTAGCAGGTGAATGGATTCAAAGTGTGTAGGTACCTGGGGGCAGTGCCGTAGCCAAGGGAGCGCGGCTTGACCTTGTTACTTCAGCATCACTCGACGACTTTCTTTCCACAGAGTGCGGCACGGACCAGCTCGTTCTCGTCGCGTGTCTGCGGGCAGACGACCGACGCAGTCGACACGCCGAGAAGGCTCTCGAGGCTGTGAACGAAATCCTGTCCGAAAAGCCCGATGCCTTGATGCAGCACGCGTTTCCTCAGAGCCTTGTGTACACTCGTTGTGCTCAGGTGGCGGCTTCATACGAACGTAGAGTCAACATTATCAATCACAAGTATCGCATCGTCAAGGTTGACCTTGCGGAAAGCCGAGCTCTCGCAAAGCGATATCGAATCCACGCCACCCCGACCTTCCTTTTGTTGGTCAGCACATGCGAAATGGGCACCGATTGTGGTCGTAGGTTCTTCGAAGGAAAGCTTGTGGGCGTGTCCAGTTTAGGCGGTCAAGCATTGCGAATCACGCCAACGACCAAGAACGCTAGCTTGACCCATTTGATGGACCAGCCACCGCGGACGCTCTTGGTGCAAGCCAATGTCAAGCTGCAGGTAGACGAGCGGGTTCCAAGGTACCATGTTAAAGGGGCTTTTAGGTGGCCAACGAAAAGATTCTCCGCAAGGAGCATTTCGACTGGGATTTGGCTATGAACGGCGAGGTTCGAGATAGTGGCTAGCGGTGACCAATGCAATGGTCTAGCAAGCAATGCTACGTTTCACCAAAATGGCAAAGGCAGCTTCTGTAAACGGCGTCGTACCCAGTTACGACTTGATTATTCTGAGCGATGACGTACGTAAGGGCTCAAGGTGGGGATACGTGACGCCAGGTGCCAGGTGAACGAATCCGACTGCCGCATGATCGACAGATACCTGCGCTCTGGCGACAGCAAAAAGGGCAAGCTCAACAGCGACGTGCTCGTGTGCAGCCTTCTCACCGACCCCTTGATCGAGATTCAGTTTTCTACCATGATCTGTGATGCGTGCCGCGTTGCCCATGGGCGCCGCACGAGTGTTGCAGCCGAGCTATTTGGTAACATTTTCATCTACCAATCGCCCTGGTCATGACAGCGATAGGAGTCTGCCCACATTGTGGCATCGTACCTAAGAAGCTTGCGACAGAGTTTCTACCTGCAGCCGTCGTGAGCATGACGCATGTCGTCGTATACAAGCACATTCGGGTGTCGATCTTTCGGATCTCGGTAGTTAATGCTAGAGATTACTGTAGGCAACAACGTTGCACCGCCTCGCCGAGCTGTGGCGCGAGCGAAGTCTCAAGCGCAAGTCGGAGCAAGTGAGTTTCTCTGTGTGTTCCGTAGTGTTCAATTGTTTTAGCTGCACCGCGGGCCGGAGGTCGAGGCGCACCTGGGCTTCACAAAGGAGGCGTTTTTCCGCGAGATGGACGTCGCCTTACAAAATGGGCGCCAAGGTCACTTCCTGCCCAAATCGCACATTCCCGAGATGGCCCTAAGTGCCACCGAGACATTCGTTGGAGCGACTCATTTGACGAAGCCGCCGCACTCGGCGTAGTTGCAAGACGACACTACCAATTTACCACCCAAATCACGTCCACATGAAGTTGCAGTTGAAGTGCGTCCGCCGCATCCGGCTGCTTGGACACAGGCGAGTGTTCGAGCCTCGAATAAATAGGCAGCAGGTGGCATTCTCGCACAGGCCTATTGGACTTATCGACGTGCGTTGGCATATGCCTCCGCCCACCGTCTTCGACAAAGGCGCATCGCGTGTCAAATGCGTCGCAGGAAGTATACATTTACAGAGGTTTGTCCTGTGCGACCTCTGAAAATGAATTATTCATCCGCGAAAGCGCCAAGGGGCACACCGTTTGCCGGATACGCGTGAGGATATGGTATCCATATCCGGATAAGGCGGTCGACGGGGCGTTTGTAAAGGTACACTTTTGCCACCTCGGGCGCAAGCATGAACCCAAGCGACGAGGTTGCGGCCAAGTGCATGGCGCTGGCGTCGAGCCTTCTCATGGCCTTTCCGCTGGGTCACAAGCAGCCAGCTGACCGCCATTACCTTCCAAGTGTCGTGCACGCGCTTGTCCAAACACAAATGCTGCCGCTTGATTTGATGCCACCGCTGAGCTTTGTCGCGTCCGTGATACAGCAGCTCTCGCAAGCGCAGTACGTGGACATCAGTGTACTGCACAGTTGTCTCTACCAGCTCCAAATCCCACCGCTCAGCTCTTTCCTTGGCGCGCGGTTTCCTGTGTACGGCGCACAATACCCGCCAATGCTCTTTGCCCCGCAGATGCACAACTTCTACTACCCGTCGCCGCCACAGCCTCAGCAGTTCCGCCACCCCATGAGCAGCAACCAGGCACCACCGACGCCTGCCGCCTCGACCGAAGCGGATCACCTCGAGTTCTCATCGTTGGGCCTTACCATGCACGGCGGGCCCGACGGCGGTGCCGATCCCCACGAGCGCAAGGGCTCACCCGTCCTCTCTGAAAACGACCAGGAGCTCAGTCTCGGCTCCAAGCATATGCCAAGCTTTGGCATGATTTGCTCGCCACGCCATCGACTTGAGCGCCAAGAGGCGCCACCCGAAACGGACGAGTGTGTCGACTTTGGCTTCGCAAAGGACATTCTTCTCAACGATTTCGAGCCGCTGCCCACGTCGACGGCCACATACAGCGCTCAAGACAACGACGGCAACGACGGGCAAGTAGACGACCCCTTCCACCGACGTCTCATTCAGCCATTCCTCGACAGCCTGCATGAGGACGGCCACAAAAAGAGCCCCACACCTAGCACGTCGTCTGAGCACAGCTGCGACGAAAGCGACGGCGACAGCAGCGACAACGGTGGCGCAGACCAAGACCCGATATCGATGGAAGCAACTGTTCCACTGTCACCGCCAAAACGACGGTACCTTTATGACGCCCCGACGCCGCTCGAGATCCAGAAGCAGTCGCTGCAGATCCACATCGGTGCCGGGGGCGACGTCAACACGGACGAGCTGCGCGCCGCGACAACGAGCTGGGTCGCGCGCATGCACGAGCAAGGGCACTTTTTCGACGAAAAGGCCGCGCTCAAGTTCCACGAGCTCGCAACCGCAGATCCACTTCGCGCCGTTGGCATCACCGTGAGCTTCGACTTGCGCAAGGACACCATCCAAAACAAGTCGGCGTGGCTCTCTCGGGCGTGTTTCAACTGCCAGCGCAAGGTGAACCCTCCAATCAAGCACAGTCGGTCGAGAAGCGGGCGCGGCAAGGCCACCAAGACCACGGCGTGAACCTGCCACGAGCATGTAATGCAACAAACATGAATGTGTGAACCCATCAAAGCCAGCTTTGCCATTAGCGGCTACTAACGTACTGCTCAGTTTGTTTCGTATGATAGGCCGTGCGTAGCCGTCTTCTACCGTGGCGAGCTTGCAGGTGCTAAATACTACTGTGGTGCCTGCACTCGAGCTATCCGTGCAAGGACATGGTTGATACGATTAAAGATATGTGTGAAGCCTGGCTTAACTCGTTGCTTTGGCCTTGGCAAGGGCATGGAAGGCGTTGAGCTCGGCGACAAAGTTGTGGGCGAGGAAGTCGGGGTCAGAACAGGCATCTTTGTCCACGGCAATGTTGCAGCTAACACCTTGAGCGTACGATAGAACAGAGATACTAATGGGAAGCACTCCGGCAGGCGCAAAGAAGTGCAGCTCGTGAAGATCCTTGCCGCCGAACGAACAAACCTCTTGGAGACCAGGAACATTCGAAAAGACGAGCGTTGCTTTGGAGCTCATGAAGTGCAGAACGGGCTTGGCGAGCCACATGGGCAAGTTGGCGATGAGACTAAGGCCCAGCAGCGTCAGGTGTGGCTCCACGGACGCCTTCATGGCCGCAGCACGCGACTTGACGAGCTCAAGGCGCTTCAAGCGGTCGGCTTCGTGCACCGGGAATCCAAAGTACACGATGCCAAAGTAGTTTTCGAGCGGGACATCGTTGCCCTTGGCGGCGCGAATGTTCACGGGAAGGCTCGCTCGAACGCGATCTGTGTCCTTGAGCCCGCCAGTCTTTTCAAGGTAGGCGCGCAAGCCGGCTGCTACGCAGGCCACGACGACGTCGTTGATGGAGCACCCAAAGGTGTTTTTGATGAATTTGACTTCGGCCAACGGCACGGGTTGGCTCCAAGCGACGCGTACCTGGCCGCTGAGACGCGGTGGGCGGTACGGTGAGATGTCGTGCGGAAGAAGCTGCCCCACAGCGGCCGAGACGTTGTTGCGGAGGTTCTTAACGAGCGCGAGGGTCGAGCCAGACTGGCCAACTTTCACGGGCGCACGAGCTGCCGCAGGCGGTG
Source organism: Achlya hypogyna (assembly GCA_002081595.1). NCBI lineage: Eukaryota > Oomycota > Saprolegniomycetes > Saprolegniales > Achlyaceae > Achlya > Achlya hypogyna. The sequence continues at coordinate 39,663 of JNBR01002848.1, forward strand.
CATCGATGGCCTTGAATACCATCGTCACGAGCGCGATGCCGTCACCGACGACGTGGTGGAATCGACTGACAAGCACGCACTTGCCGTCGAGGTAGTTGGGCAAGAGAATCATCTCCCAAAGTGGCCGGTTCGGGTCCATGTTCCGCGTGTAAACGCTGTCGATGTATGCCTGGAGCTCCTTTTCGCTGCGAACTTGTGCATCAGTGTCGACGTAGACGTGGTTCTCGAGTGCAAAGTTTGTGTCAGGAGTCCAATAGGGCCGACCACCACGGAATACGACTTTGTTTCGCAGGCGCGGCTGCTTGGCCACCATGCGATCAGCCACGATGCGCCGAGCGTCGTCCAGCGAAATGTCGTCCATGATTTGAAAAGCGTTGATAATGAATGGAATCTGGTTGTCCATGACAAACCAGCAGAGGTCGTGCCCGCGCACAGGCTCATCGCCCGGTGGAATCTGCCTCGCTGGGCGTAGAACGAGCCATGAGATGAGGAGGATCACAGCCAGGAACAGCAATGTGTTCTCGTCGACCATGTCGTCAAGATCGTGGAAAATGCAAACTGGATGATGCGCTGCCGCTTCTCACCAGCCAGAAAGGACGTAACCGGCGTACACTTGCAGTTTGTATGACCCATGCCCGAATGTTGCGTGTTTTTTGACGCGATTGGGAGGGTCCCCGATGGTTTGCGTTGACACGATCACGCTGTTGTCGATGCAACATGCAAAAGACGAGACGTTTACGTCGTCAGCGCTGAGGACAAGAGCGGAGCACGATCGCCAGCAGCTTGTCGTATGTGGCTCGGATCACGCCCGTGCAAGTACCTGTTCCTACCTCATGCAGCAACCCGTTCAGTCGCAAGTGGCTTCGCGCTTCAGGCTAAATTCCGACGTGGAGGTTGGCGATACAACGGGATAGAAATCTGATGCCGATACGTGGACGGTCAAAATCGAAATGCATCTGTGAATGCCCGCATCTCTGTGTGCTCCTTGATGAGCCAAGGGACGAGGTGTCTTTGTGCGTAGATTGGTCATGAAAACCTTGCATATTCGATGCATCGTTCATCTCGATAAAGGGCTCGTACCAGAGCTCAGAGATTGCGCAAATACCTGAAAAAGATCCGAGATTGAGCTCGCATTTACCAGCAGTTCCGCCTTGCGCCAACGATACCAACAAAAACGTCCTTGATGAAGAGGACGAGGCGTGCGCTTGAAATCCAGTCCAAGTCCTCTGTTCATACACAGCACACGTATGCAGTCGACAAGGAGGGACCTGCCTTAGAAGGCGATGCGGTTGGCCCGACTCGGTGGTGAGACCCTATTGAGAATGCCGTCAGGAATGAGCAAGTCTTGAAGTATGCATGACGTGGATTCGCAAAAACCACAAAAATCTTCCGCGGAAATGTCACTTCAAGTAGGTGGCGAGGAGACCACCCGATCCTCGCAGAAACCAAGATGCTCCACGACGTTGGCACCAAGCTCGCCGTTGCGGCCCTCGCGACTGCGCTCGTCTATTACGTTGGCTCCAAGAAGCCTGCCCCGGGCCCCACCCAGCCGGTCCGGCCGCCCCGCAAGGACAGCCACACCGGGTTCGGCCCCAAGGACTCGGTGACTGTCCGTGTGCCGGCAACGACGGCCAATATGGGTCCGGGTTTTGACTCGATTGGTATGGCCTTGGACATCTGGAACGAGCTTACGGTTGAGCGCGCGGATGAGTTCTCGTTCGTTAACGAGGGCGAGGGCAGCGACGTGCTTCCGACGGACGAGACCAACCTCGTCGTCGTGGGGCTCAAAGCGGCCTTTAAGGCCGCTGGTCAAGAAATGCCTACGCTGCGCATCCTCTGCCGCAATCGTATTCCTTTTGCGCGTGGTCTCGGCAGCAGTTCTGCCGGCATTGTGGCCGGCATCATCGCCGGCCTCGTGATCGCCGGCCACGAGCTTTCTGTGTACGGCAAGGAGGAGCTCCTTCAAATTGTACGTCAACAGGCCCTCGCGCAAAAAAGCTCAAGCATGCTCGCCTTGTAGGCCGCGGGTATCGAAGGCCATCCAGACAATGTCGCGCCTTGCATCTACGGCGGTCTTCAGCTCGTGCGGCTCGGCAGTGTGCTCAGCGTCTCACTTCGTATGCTCTAGGGCATTTTCACGGACAACCGGTGGTACTCGTCGCGCGTTCAGATCCCGGACGGCATGCAATGCGTCCTTTTCATCCCCGAAACGACGGGCAAGACGAGCACGGCGCGTGCGATCCTCCCCGCCAAGGTCGGTATCCCCAGCCTCACGCCTGCCACTCACGCCCGCTCCTAGATTGACCGCGCCGACGCCGTGTACAACATTGGCCGCGCCGCCATTCTCGTGAATGCTTTCCGCAGCGGCAACCTCCCCGAGCTTCGACACGCCGTCCAGGACAAACTTCACCAGCCGCAGCGCGGCGAGGCGCAGTACCCGCACCTCTTCCCGCTCATCGATGCGGCTCTCGAGGCCGGCGCCCACGGCTGCTTTCTCAGTGGCGCCGGTCCGAGCGTGCTCGCGATCACGTCGGGGCTCTCGGGTGACATCTTCACGCAGATGGCGTGCGAGCGCGCCGAGACTAAGGTCGCCGACGCCATGCGTGACGCAGCAGCCAAGGTCGGTGTCAAGGGCTGCGTCTTTATCACTAACCCCGAGCACCGCGGGGCGCACATCGTAAAGGTCCACCCCAAGATCTCTGACCACCTCGTTGCTCGCTACGAGGGCGACATTACCGACCTGTAAGACCAAGCACCCCTGAGGCCGGTCGATGTGTATCTTAATTAACGTTTCTACGGCCCATCGTGTCGTGTGAGCATGATCCTCGGATTCCACAGCCGAACCCAGTGCACTACGGCTTGGCTGGCGATGTTCACGGATGGGTCACATGCTACCATGTGCTTTTCACCGCTCCGTCGCACGCGCACCGACCGAGAACCTCCGAGGCCTGAATTCGTCGCTGCTGACTAATGCTGGGCTGCTGGCTGGGGTTGCCCCTGGAGGCCCCGCCAAGCGCTGCTGCTGCTGGCGACCACTGACAGGCGGCCCACATGATCCTGCCCGGAAACTTCCATTGGTTAAAAACCTTGAGGTGCTTGAAACCGTCGCATTTAATTACCTTTGGCTTTGTATGTGAGCCGCAAAAAATTATTACAACCGGATCAATTCGGGTCGAGATCCGACCAATCAGCAGGCGACGACCCACTTTGCGATGGGCTGCAGTGTCCTCGGTGGCAACCGGGCGAACCGGCGAACGGTGGTCTTCTACCTCTGCGCGTACCTCCATTATGCCGTCTTCTCCTTCGCGACCGCCGTGGCCCTCGTCGTCTTGGTCCCCTGGGCTCTTATGGCTCGCCGTCCAGGCGACGACTGGCAGCAGGTCTACTTTGACCTCGTTGTTGCCTACCTGCGCATCTACTGGCGAGCTGAACTCGCGATTCTCTCGATCTACGAGACCCAGCGTACACGTATGCTTTCAGCTCCTCCGGTGACCTTCTCGATGGATCAAGTGCTCAAGTCCCTGGTCTACATTTTTGCATGGAAGGTAACCATCACTGGCCCGCTCTCTCTAGTGCCCGTGCTTATTTGGGGCCTCGGCATCTACACGGTCATCAACGCGCCCCCCGCGACGTATGACAGCGGTGGTTTGACGATCGAGGTGCTCGTCAAGTGGTCGTTCTTCCTGCTCGCGGGCCTCGCCGTGGGCCAGATCCTCTGCGTCATCATCGTGTCTGTGAGCATCGGGTTCTACGCAGCGCTCTTCCCCGAGAGCGCCAACGACGAGCGGCTGCCTCTCTCCCGCCGAGACATTGCCATCAGCGTCTATAACAGCACTGCCAGCGAGGTCCAAGACACGTTCGGCCGCGTTCCACCATCGCCAACCAAGCCCTCCACCGCCAAGCCGCTCGCCGACGCCATCCGCGACGTCCCTGCTTCCCCGCTGCCAACGCCTTCCATCGCCAAGCCCCTCGTCGTACCGCAGCCCTCGAATGAGGCCGTCGACATCGCTCCGAGTGCCCCGTTGAGCCCCACGCCCGCCATCGCAGTTCCGCCGACCGAAGGCGCCCACTCCTCACCCACCGCCGGCGACGCCGCCGCACCCTCTGCCATCGGCGAGACCGCTTTTTTCGCTTCCGCCACCGGCGTCACTTCCCTAGCTTCCGCCACCGGCGCCACTCCCCCTGTGCCTGTCGCCGCCTTGGCTCCTGCCGCCGGCACGGCTGCAGACGCATTGACCCCGCCTCTCGACATCCAGGTGGCGACGTCGGTCGAGGAGGCCATGTCGCCCGACGAGGAAGCCGAGCTCGCGGCACTCGAAAAGTCGATTGAAGACTACAAGCACATGGAAACCAACGCCAAAAACAACAAATTGCGACGCAAGCTCGAAAAAGAGCGCAAAGCGCTCGAGGAGCGGCGGCAAAAGCTGCTTGAGCGCGCGGCCACCGGCTCCTTCGTCGTTGCCGGTGCGCACATGTCCCCGGCAGGAGCACCCTCCCGGGGACCGATCAGTATCATGCCAACGTACACCGCTGGCGCCGACGCCCAGCTCGACGACTACGGTAGCTCTATGGGCTACACGCCGTTCCACGCCGGGATTACGTACGGCAGCTTCACCCCTGGGAGCGTCAACTCGCGGTCACCCATCTACCGCAACTGGCTCGTGCCACCACCGTCGCCACCGGTGTACGACGCATTCGACGAACCGCCGCCCGAGTTTGGCGATGGGCTCTATGGCACGTTGTCGCCCGCAACGTCGCTCGGTGCCTTCGTGCCCGGGCCCAAGACGCGCCAGTTCCGCTTGTACCGTTCGCTCGCACCGCCCACCGTCGTGCTGCCTGACGACGTCCTCGACGCCGTGCGCCTCACGGCCTACGCCCCGGGGGTCGTGGCCCCGCGCTCGACCTTCACGTTTGGCATCTGGGCGTACCTCGTGAACCAGCGCGAGGCTGTGCACGAAGAGGCCACGGCGGACGGCGGCCGCCAAGTCGCGCGTGAGATCGCCTTCGGACTGCGTCGCGGCGCGCTCATCCACGTGACACTGGAGGTGCCGGCCGGCTTCCGACTCGACGACGACAAGCCCGTCAAGCCGCTACCGTGGGAGGGCCGCGCCACTAAAGTCGACTTCGCCGTGGCGTGCGATCTGCGGGCGCCGCTGCACGAGCCCGTGCTCTTCAAAGCGAAGGTGGTCGTTGGTACCAAGGTCATGATCTTGCGCGCGTACGTGTACGTCGCGCCGGTAGCCGCCGCAGACGTCGTTGAACTGGAGGACCAGCGCCTCGAGATTCTGCCGGAGACGTTCCACGAAATCCCGTTCCAAGCGCTTGAGATGAAGGAGCTGGTGGGCCGAGGCAACTTTGGCGACGCTTACCGTGCCTCGTACAATGGCCAAGACGTAGCTTGCATGCATGAATACTTGGGTCTAACCAGATCTGGCTAGGTGGTCGTCAAGACGATCCGCTCCAACGAGTTTGGCGAGAACCAGGACCAAATTGTCAAGGAGTTTCGACACGAAGCTGCGGTGCTGTCCATGTTTGGCCACCACCCGAGCATCGTGCCGTTTGTGGGCGCATCTACAGACATCGCGCTGCCGCTGAGCCTCGTGACGCAGTACCTACCCTTCGGCAGCCTCGAGAGCCAAGTGGTGCAGCGAGCGCTCAGCGTGCGCGAGAAGGAAACCATCTTATGTGACGCTGCCGCAGGCTTCCTCAACATCCACGAAGGCGGCTTCATCCACCGCGACATCGCCGCGCGGTAAGCCTCGCCTCTTGTCAATCGTGGCGCTCATGGGTCGTAGTAACTGCCTTGTGGACGACGAATTGCGGGGCAAAGTCTGTGATTTTGGTATGTGCCGGCGCGTCAACTCGTACGGCGGCAACTTCTTCAACGAGGGCGTCGGGCCGCTCAAGTACATGGCTCCCGAGTCGCTCTCGGTGCCGCACGCCTTTTCGTATCGGTCCGACTCGTACTCGTTTGGCGTTTTGATGTGGGAAACCTTCACCGAGTCCAAGCCCTTTCCTGACATGCCCGCCTACATGGCCGCGGCCCACGTCATCGGCGGTGGCCGCCTCGCGCTCGGCCCCCAGGTGCCTCTCAAGTACCACGAGCTCATTGAAGCTTGCTTCCATGATGACCCGACCCGGCGCCCCTCTATGGCCGCCATTCTGCAGGCGCTGCTCCCTGCATGAGCGCCGGCGTGTACGTAATAGAACCCATCGTATGTATCGACCTTGTGAGCAGCGGAGTAGACAGAGCATGCATTTCCGCCCGACGGCCGTTAGAACGTCCAGTCCGGGTCGACGTCCATGGACCAGACAAACTTCTCGCGGAGGGCGCGGGGAAAGACACCGGCGATGGGCACCTCGTTCTACGCAGATGCTCGTGAGAGGCGGCCGGTGGCGAGAGCGCACCCGCTTGGCCCACGCAACCGTGATACGCGGGTCCATATAGTTGATCTTGGACGTGCCGAGGGCGACCTCTTTGTTGTCGTTCTAGAGCCACGTAAGTCGATGCTCTGGTGTCGGCGTGGTACCTTGTCCCTCAGCCGCAGGTCGAGCGCCTTGATCTTCTTCGTCCAGCTGTCTATTTTCTTGTCGACCTGGTCGGCCGTTGGCACCTTGGCGAAGCGGTGGGCTTGCGCCTTCTTGGCGTCCGCGTCGTCGTCGGGCTCCTCCGTCTTGATCTGAATCTGCTTTGTCTTGTTCTTCTTGACAAGCCCCTTCATCTCTTCGAGCTCGACCAGCTGCTCCTTGAGCTGCTCCAACGTCGCCATCATCTTCTCGACGGCCACGTCGTGGTTCTTGGGCACCGTGCGCTGATGGTTGCACAATATCGCGACCTGCGCTGTCATCAGACGCACCGACGCCGGTGGCGATGTACCTTGCGGTTGGCGTCATTGTACGCGACGACTTTGACGGCCACGTCGTCGCCCGAGAGTGTCGCCGGCAGCTCTTTCTCCAGAGTCACGGACGCATTGAAGGTACGAAACACCTTGGCCGAGAGCCCGGGCATGAGCGAGCTCAGGTGCTTGTTGAGCTCCGTGACGCTGAGCTCATCGAAGATGTCCTGCTGTTTCTGCTTTTTGGCGCAGAAACTCTTGACGTTGCGGTACACGAGCTCGCCCACGGCACCGTACTCGGAGAGGCGGATCGTGTTGTTGTACGGCATTGAATCTTTGCCGAGAAAGCTCAGTGTGAGCTCGCAGTTATCGTCGCTGAAGCTGGCGTGCTCAACGCGCAGCGAGCAGCAACCGACGGTGTCGGCCTCGTCCTCTCCCTTTTCGTTACCGACACGGAGCGCGAGCACGTCGATAACCCACATGGCTGTCGAGCGCTGGCGCGTGAACATGTCCTTGGCCTTGAGGCCCTCGGTGTAGTCTTTTCGGATCTTGCCGATAAACTTCTTGAGCCGCCGGGCCTTCTCGTACTTCTCCATGTCGGCCTTGCCCTTGAAACTTGACGACGCCGCGAGCCATACGTACTTGATGCCGCCCATGACGTTTTCATTCCAGTACGCTAGCCACGACACCGTGTCGCGGTGGATGACCTCTTTCCAGGCGTGGCCGGGCATCGGGCACTCGGGCACGCGGTCTTCGATGCCGCAGTTGATGGTTACTTCCTCGGGCATCACAGCTTTCTTGAGCGTGCCCGTCTTTGGGTGCTCGCCGCGGCCGCGGAAGAGGTTGGGCGGTTCAATGCGAAAGTTACCGACCTTCTCGAGGTGGCCATCGACGATCGCAAAGCCGTAGTTGAACTGCTCGACTTCGCGCTTGGCCTTCTCGGGCGCCTTCTCTTCCTTGGTTCGCTCCTTCTTACGTTCCTTCTGCTCGTCGAGGTGCTGGCGGATCTTGTCGAAGTTGCACTTGGCCATGGTCTTCACCACGTGTCCTTTTCCGAGGGATTCCTTAAAGTCCGCGAAGAAGTTTTTCGTGAACATCTCACTCGTCTTGGGGTTGCCGAGTTGGGGGCCATCAAGCGGCATGGCAGCATAGAATGAGGCAATCTCTTCTTGCGCCGGCGTCAGTTGAACGGGCTGCCCATCGTAGTACAAGGGCACGCCATGCGGTTCGTACGCGGGCGGGAACATCACACCGTTGTGCTCGAGCGTGCGCCATTGGATATCTTCGGGCAATTCTTCTGCGTTCCACCACCGGTACGCCTTAATGGCCATGTCCAAGCGCTCCGACTTGCTCTGGACCTTGAGTTTGCGCACAGAGCCTGTTTCCGCTTTCACCTTAACGCTGCTCTTCTTCTTTGTGTCTTTGGCCTTGGCCATCGTCTTGGACTTCTTGACCTCTTTCTTGACCTCCTTTTTGCCCTCTTTCTTCAGCGCCTTCTTCGGCGCGACCTTGGCTTTCTTGGGCTTGAGACTTGCAAGTGGCGTCTCGTCAAAGTCCGAGTCGTCAGAAGCCGCAGCCTTCTTCGTCGTTTTGACCTTCTTCCGCAAGGGCTCGAGGTCGCTGTCGGACGAGGCCATTGCTGCTTCAATCTCCGCCTGTGGTCCCAAGCCAAAGTTTCACACCTTCTCGGATAAATGTTCAATCTAAGGTCCTCCGTAAATCGATCCAACATCTACTTTAAGAGGTTATCTACTCTCAGAGAAAATGAACACTAAAAACAATAAGTAACATTATATAATGTCAAATGGAACCATGCACGGATGCAGGAACATCCCGAATCGAGAGGTTCCTTGAGGGGGCATGTGCAATGACCAGCAGACACAGAGGATATTGAGATCAGGGTTGGCCGGCTCGCTGGCTGGAAAGTGGAAATCGGCAAATTTGGCAAGTCAAAAAGTGGAACTCTATTTATGGTATCATCATAACATTAATTTCGGCAAGTAGTTAAATGTACTCTGGCCTTGGTACGATCCTTGCCTCCATAATAACTTGATGTCGTCTAAGTGCGTGACGTCCCAAGCCCTTTGCGTCGCTGATCTTGGGATGTTGGCAATGATAAACTGCGCTTCTGTGTTGACAGGGCCAAGTTAGTTGGTGTCTTAAGTCTTTGA
>JNBR01002850.1:0-13264 GCA_002081595.1 Achlya hypogyna
GGCAATGGCCACAGGAAAATAGTATAAAATGCAGCATTCTCACGGTAAAATATGAGATTCGCTCACGGGAATACTGCGCATGTTGCCAACAAGACTGCTATACTGAAAAGCACTCATGGTAAAATCTGCAATGACCACAGCAAAATCTGCAATGGCCACAGCAAAATAATATAAAAGCACCAAATAGCAGATTAGATTCACACAATGGAGTACAGAATTAACTCACGGGAGAATGCTCCACAATGAAAAAACGACAATAAAAATGCACCATTGTCACAGTGAAATGAGAAATTCTTCAATAGGGAATTCTACAAGTTGCCCACAGGAGTAAAATATAGGAATGCACCATTCTCACTGTAAAATATAACATTCACGCACAGGAAAAAACAATACGCCCGCAAACCTTGCGTCTATGACGACCGCGGCCAGCTTCTCCAAACTAAGATTTGGTTGGAGACGGGCCCTTGCCTCTCATTACATTGGTGAAGCTTTGCCCTAACGTCTCCATGGACGTCAATTTTGTTACGATTTTGCGTAAAAATTGAATCGGGGTCCCATACTTGAATCCATATATTTGTATTTGTGTCTATTTTCGCTTTGAACACTTGGCAAAATTGCTCGAGCGAAGTCGAGCCACGAGCGCAGCGATGCCCGCGCGTTAGTGTGGTCCTCATGCGGTGCATTCCTCTGAGTTTCATACATTTTTCAAGATAAAACAAATAGCTGATCCGTGGGTCATTCTGTTGCCCAACGTATGTTGATGGGTCAAAATGGTTTCTTTCAGTCAATATATCGCGACAGGGTATTGGCCGAAAAGTTTGAAATTCCACCCAATGACTTTGCGATGACAATTTTGCATTATGATTGGCCGATAATGAAGTGTTCTTGTAGACGGGCCCTTGCCCCTGGCAACGCTCTGCCTTAAGGTCTCCGTGGACGTAGGCCACGGGGTTGACCATTGTTGCATACTTTCATCGAATACGATGAACACGAAGTCGAGATATAACTGCGGCAACTTTCGGCGAGTGAATTAGCAGTAAAAAATTAAGCAATTACAGTGGGTTGCGAACGCCTTCGTTCTGTGGGACTTATGAGAAAGTCTTATGAGTGGGTATGCAGATAGTTGAACCTCCAAACAGTAATTGTATTAACAGCTACAGTTCTAGAATGTGACTGGTTTGCATGCATTGACGCAGCACCATTTGACATTTCAAGCCGCTTCAATGCATTGCCCCATCATTCCGTCGATGCGCGTTAGCAACTCGGCCATCACTGCGCCGCGCCTGCCGCCCCTGGCCTCATTGTTTCGTCCTGAATGGCCGAGCAACCGACCGCGGTTCGCATTCGGGTATAGCGCTGAATGTGTACCAACGTGATGCGCCTTACTCGATACTAGATTCGCGCGCGACAGATCCATCGTGATGGCGGCGCCGTCGGGGTCCCTTCTACCAATCCGAATGGTCAAGCGAGCGCAGGCCCGACTGCAACTTCCGCGTCTTTCGCAGCTCGGCGATCGGTATAGCGAACTCTTGGTAATAAAACGAATGAAATCAGTACTAGGGCAATTCGGGTGGGTCACGCATCGCATGCCATGCCCTCGGTCGCTGTTGGCGAGTAGACGGCACCGCACTTACCGGTGCACCGAATAAGACATCCGTGGACCGCCAGCGACGCCGCCATGCGGCCATTAATGCGCTGAACACTAGAATTCGCAGGCACCCGTCGCAGTACACGCTGCGCCGGAAGATCCAAACACTCATGCAGCTAGGCAACCACTCGCAGCTGCAGCTGCACAAGCTGACGGGCATTCCGAAATCAACAATTGCCCACTGGCACCAGCATGGACAGGCAGTATGCCTCTTGGGCGCCCGGCGCCTCGTTGGCACTAAATGCAAAGTTCTTATTTCCTTCTGCCAAAGATTTGCAACATCGAATACAATCTTTTACTATAAAACGATTAGGATTTGTCGCGCTGCATGGAAGATCGTCGCCGTGAGAACGAAGTCCTTACAGGGCTGCATCTCGTGCGCTACATCCGCCGCAAGCACGGCGAGTGGTTTCAAGAGTACATAATCAAACGGGGCACGACAGGTTTCGCCAGTCTAACCGATGCGTGTCGGAGGCTTGTACATATTTAAAGTTAAGCGCACATACAATAAGGCGCACTGATAGATTCGCCTACCACCACGGTTTTAGCCTCCGCCGCGCGTCGGCCGTCAAGCTCGCCAAGGTGGACATGCAAGTGCTCAAGGAGTTCTTCCACGCCTTCTGGGGCGTCCACGAGAGCAAGGTTAACTCCTAGATCGTCAATTGTGACGAGACGGGCATCTTTCTGGACATGCCACCGAAGTACATCATCACGGCCAAGGGCTCCTCCGCAGCGATCGACGCCACAAAGAAGACAGGGCTGTCCTCGGTGCGATGGCAAACGGGGGGATACTTATATTTGGAATTTTACAGCGCATGCCGGTAGGAGAAAAGCTGCCGATCATGTTTATCTGCAAGGGTGTCCCCGGCGGCACCATCGAGACAGACCAGCTGCCGAAGTACCCCAAAGAGCATATCTACATCGTTCAGAAAAACTCCTGGATGCACACAGGTGGTTGGAAAAAGTACATGAACAAAGTTCTCGAGTACGCTTTCACCTCAATAAATGCAACTCATATCACCTAGGCCTAGCATCGAGCCGGGCTCTGTTGTTCTTCTCGATAATTACCACTGCCACGTGTCGAAGTCCAGCTGCGCTCACATCGAGCAGACGATGGCCTGCACGCTCGCTCTGCCCCCTGCCTAAGAACCCCACTTTTGAATTTCCCGGCTAGTGCACAGATCTCTCTTACCTGGCACCTCCACTTGTATTGCAAAGTAACCAACGAGCAGTTTTCTCAACATCCACTTTCTTATCTTCCATGATTCCCCACCCCACCTCATTGGCCCGCCGAAGTTCGGGCGTTTCAATCACCTCGACTCAGCGGCCAACGGCCTGCCGCAACGGCAGGACAAACGACCAACCCGCCGCCAACTGACCCACCTTCTCCGTCAGGGCCTGACTCGAGACCTCCGACGCCCACTGTTGAAGGACTTCCTCCAACCTCACCGCCACCACCCACCAACCCTGCCTCGACCGCTGGGATTCCCCGGCCCAGTCGACTCAACATACCCTCTCCTTCGCCTACAGCCTCGACCGTTCCGCCCTCCACTGCAGCACGCCAACGTCGGGCTGAACCCAAACAGCCGGACCCACACCAAGACCGAGCTCGACCCCAGCGAGACACGGCTGGTCGTAACCCGTCCGGCATAGCATACCTCTTAGCCGACGGTCTACGCGAAGATCGCACCTGGCGCGAATCCTACCGAGCCCGCATCTCGCGCTCGGACAGGTGCCGGCCATCGAAAGGCGTTTTGGCAGCGGCCATGACGGCCTTTCATGATGCCACTCTCTCGGCAAATGACCGTTGCCTTGCCGCCCTCCATGGCCTCCTGACGCCCATCGACGCCACCAATGCCTTCCCTATGCTCATCCCAGCCAAGTGCGCCACAGCCACCTTCTCGGAGATGGAGCTCCTGGACGCGCTTTGCAGTTCTGCGCAGCCCGCCCTCTGGATTGACTCTAAGCCTTAACTTTGAGACTTCAAGCGAGTCAAGAACGTCGGCATTCGCTTCCTATGCACCGACCGCGACTTGAGCAGCCTCCGAGGCGAGCTCACACTCAACATCTGCGGACGTCCCCACGCCGTTCGGCCATTTTCGCAGTTCTCCCACCTCTACTGGGTTGATCTGATATATATCCCGGACGAGGTCTCAGATGCAACAATCTACGTCCCCTTCGCCGCCATGGGGGAAGCTCCCTTCCTCATTCAAGCCTCGTACCACCGCAACTCCCATTACTCCCGGCACAGGACTGTCTACTTCGACTCTCAAGGCCCACCTATATTACTCCATTTTTCCATATTTAAACCTGAAAAAGGATTTAAACTAAACCTTAAACAAGATGAAATAAAAAATAAAATAAAAATTGGATGCATACACAAGGCACAGCAGTTCGTAATATCTTCTTCGGGACCTCCATGTCGCCATGCTTTGTCATCCATCGTCCCCAAATTCAGCAAACAACTGCCCCCATCCCTTCCATGCCACCAGGCCAGACCACCGACATCGACACCCCAGCCGCCTCCACCCTCCTCGCCCCCACAAGACGACGAGCCTATGAGGGCAGACAGCTTCCTATCGACATCGGCTTCTGACGACCCACCGCTCTCCCACCACGATGCCGTCGATGATGATGACGCCTCGAACATGTCCGTCACCGAAGATGCACCACAACAACAACCACAGCATGCCCCCACCACTCTCCTTAACACAGACAACCATCCCTGGCTACGGGTTCATACATCCCTTTCCGGTATCTCCTGCACCCCTCGCTAACCCCCCGACGCAACCCGCGGAAATCCAGATCCACCGCCACCCTCAGGCATGGTACCTCGACATCCCAGTCCACGTCAACCGCTTTGCCATCCTCTCACACGATGGCAGCGACATCCCCACACCGGCCTTCGACATGCAACTCGAACCAGCATTCTTCCCAGTTCTTCCACCCCTGAAGACATTCCGTAGCACGCTCAACAGTGTCAACGACACCGAAAACTTCGATGTCGAGACGATGTCCACCTCCAAAGTCAACGAGTTCTTGCTCCAATATTGCTCGGCCTTCGTGGCCTCCTCGGACCCGACATGGTCCCTGACACTACTCGAAGCCCATTCAGCACGCCTTCGTCCTCATTACGACACGACCAACCGTGCCAACTTCGCGAAGCTGGAGCCATGGCCGCCGGGCATACCCTTCAGCTCGTTGGCTACTTCGTCGACCCCTCCAACAATGCACTCAAGACCACTCTTGCGCTGGCCACAGATAAAGCCGCACATGGAGTCCTAACGTCGATGCTCCCGCCCAATGGAACCAACGCGGCCTTGCGACTCGCCAGATGGGACCTCTTTCTTCAAGACATGGCACCAGACGTCTACTTCAACCCAGTCAAGGTCGCGTGCCTCATTGCTGGCGCATTACCAAACAACATCGCCTCCTTTCCAATCGACCACCATTTTCTCTGGACAGACGTCCTGTGTGCTCTAGCCGCCGCAGGGCCTGTGCCCTTCTTTGCCACCCTCGCTATCCCACCTCGAGTCCGCAAAGCCATCGAACTCCTGAAGACGCTCCACCCGGCGGCCACCACCGTTGTCGACTGCTACTCCGCCTAATACAGCCGTCTGGCAGCTTTGTGCTGCTTCTATCAATGCAAACGGCACAAACCGAGTACGTCTCTCTCTTTGCTCTCAACTAGTTCAACAATTCAATCTCAGTGACCTCCAAGAAACCAAGTGCTCACGCCCCGAATCCCTCGACGTGACCAAACACAATCGGTCAGCGGCCGACGCAAACGGCGCCTCCTCATGGTCCCACGACACAACGGGCATCTTTGACACTCACCACGGGGTGGGCCTTCTCACAACAGGCTCCTGTCCCCTTACTGACCTACACACGACGTCAACTCGAATACACCTCATCCCCGGTTCTTACCAACCGATACCTCATTGTACGAGGGTCCCTGGCAAACACCCCAACCTTCGTTCACGTTATCTACGCTCCCGTGCGCGTTTCCGCAAGACAACAGTTCTTTGCGTCCGACTACGACTATCGCCAACTGCTACGCGTCTTTCGAGATCTCACGTGGAGACTGCAGCACAACGCCCTCAGCTTCCTGTACAAATACTATTGCCGCTGGTCCCTCAATTGCCTCTACAACTGCGACACCTTCGACGATGCTCAACACCACTTCAGGCTCTGTAAGCATGCACAGGACATCTAGCAACCCTGCCTCGACAGCCTGTACCTACTCTTTGAATCCCTTCATTGAGATACGCTCTTGTTTGTGGACACACTGAAAGTCAACCGCACTCATCGGCACTCACTGCATGAAGCCCCCTTTCTGCTTCTCAACTGGGTCCAAGCATGCATCTTCCGTTGCCTTTGGCTTCACCGTAACACGGGTCTCTAGAATGGAGGCGAAACTCCTCACGGGCGTGCGAGGTCGACACATACATTAAGGTCGGGGCTGTTTGGTGGCGCCTTGGCAATCGAGATGTGTTCGATCCCATTGGCTCTATTGGCTTTCAGAAGCGCAGTTGTGACGCAGCGATGCGGACTTGCGCTGTCTTGTTCAATTTGACGCCTTTGGTAACGCACGCGGGGACTTGGCTTCGATTGCCGATACGACGTCATTGAGGATGACGTTTCTTTAGACGCCAGTGGTGACCGCCTCAGGCTCGAGGATTTCGGTGCCGCGCGTGCGGTTCTTGCTGTTGCGTAGAGTAACTAACGGCCAGACACCCAGTTTGACATTCAACGCTCTTGCATGAGCGCGCCGCTACCTAGTCGTCATCAAAGATGTAGTAGCGGCGGCGCACCATTGTTAGGTAAAAGCACTTTTCGTCAACATGCACTATATTGGGTGTGTTGACGAAGCGGTGTGGGTCGTTGAGCACGGGATACACGAAGGACATGGCGAAAAGAAGGCGCTACAACTTGTTGGTGTCAGTGAGCAATAGGCTCTCCGAACTTGTGCGGCTCTTGAAGCGCGGTGTAGCCTTCATGTGACGTACAATGCTGGTCTTAGGAGTGCCAACCTTGACCGCGAGCGCCGCAAAATATGCCGGTCGTGGTACGGTATGCTTATCAGGATTGACTTGATCTCACTTCCGGAGCGCGTGGCCATGCGACCAGAATTGCTTAAATATATACACTTACGAGAATGTTAACTCCTAGAGCAGTATAAAATATCAATTGTGAGAGGCCATACCGCATATTTTTATGCCACGTCCGCCACGGGGCTGCCAGAGGCTAAGGAGGCTTTCCTGCGGAGTCAGATGCGCTCGATGGTCCGTTGACTGCAGCGGAACATGGCAGCAACCTCACGATGGTCTGTGGACAGTAGTGTGCTCCCGGTGGTTGCGGCAAGAAGCGGCTCGTAGACACCGTGTCTCTCGATGCTCGTGATGCTCTGCTGCTTTGGTGTGGCGGGAGAATCAGTCGCCTTACTACGCACGCTGAACTGAGACATTGACAAGATAGGATGGGAGAAACGGGAGACATTGACAAGATAGGATGGGAGAAACGGAACTGTTCCCAGGTCGTTAATTTGAATATGACGAAGTGGCGTATGTTTTACCTGTTTTCCCGCCCAACGAGTGCATTTTAAATAGCAATATCTCCGCATCGCTCGGATTTCGATGCTTCAAATGACCAATGAAAGAGCTGATTTCGCGCCATTATCCTAGGCAAAGCGCTTACGAATTGGGGGGCGAATTATAAAAATGCCACCAATGAATCGGCCAGATGAACATTGAATACGGACCAGAGTAGTGACAAGATCTTGTACAAGTCATGGATTACAAATCAGGACACACAAACATCTCATTGCCGAACAATTCTATTAGTGTATACAGGACAAGTGCTGCTCGCAACGGATTCGTGACGTTAGATTATGTTGCACAGGATCGAGAAGTTGACGAGTACCAGTCCAGGATCCGATGCAAGTATCATTTGCATATCTAGTATGGTCGACCCTCACTGCTTCGAAGTAATTGGTTTCGTTTTGCACCGGACGTGCAATTCGTAAACCAAAACTGAATGGTTTATAGACTTCACTTGCAAAACAATGACTCACCACCCCAGCTCCCTCCATCAAGACAGCCAGCGGGCCTGTACGTGGACCCATCGACATGTTTCGATCGTGGCGTATGCTTTGTGTGCCCTGCAGAACGACCCCTACTGTACTGGACGATCCCCGCGACAACACGTCCGGCATTGTGTTTGACTATGACGATCCATACTACCCTGTCGTCGTCGAGGCATCATTCCCGCCGGGGTGTTACGCCTGGCTTCGCGGAGCACTTTGCCGGCATACGGAAGCACGGCCGCAATACTCGAGTGCTGTACAATATACGGGGTGAACATGGATTGCACTGAAAGGTAGTACTTGATGACATAAAGGACGTTCTCGGTCGACTCAGCAAGGCAACACGAGACATCATAGTGGTGAATGTACGCACCCACTACGCCAAGGACGAAGATAACCGCGCGGTCTTCATTTGGCGCATTGAGATCCGGCAAAAAGTTACACGCAAGGCTCAGCAATCGCATCCTCGCTGCAGCGGCATGCCGCGCATCATGCTCCACGAGGAGTACAACAAGGTACTCGATGCGTAGATTGTATTGCTCAAGCGTCGTGGGATGATTGAGGCGATGGGCACTCGCCATGTGGTCCTGGAAATCAAGCAACGCCAAGTTTAAGATTGGAAGGAGTCGATCGCGCACTGGAAGCCGACTCAAGCAATGTTCTCGCATAGTGCGACAACAGTGGCCAATGGTGAGGACGATGCCAGAAAGAAAGCTAAGAAAGATTTTAGTGACGGCATCGAGGTCGTTGCAGTCTTGCCAGGTCTCGACTTTGACGACGATTGTCTGAACGAGGACAACGATGAAGACTACGAAGAAGTTCTTGTGCCGAGTCGCTCGTATTGCGCCAAGAAGCGAAACTGAACTGGTACCTTTGGCAAGACCCACGCGCCGCCAAAGAAGGCGAATAAGTCCAAAAGCAATGCTACCAAGTTGCCGACGCCAAGCACGAACGATAAAGCAAGCAGAACAACTAATAAGATACCGGACGAGGAAAAACTTGACGTTCTTTCATCCTCAGTTGTGCAGTCCTTTGCTGTTCGCAAGACTCGCCGCAGTCAGTATTAACTCGATATCAAATGCATAATGCGTCGCAATTTATGTGCCTTGTATACTCGAAGTGTCATCAATAGTTACAGAAAGCAAGTATATTCATGCCCATGCATGCACATCGCAAAATGCTCGTTAGCCACGGATCCAACTGTTAAGAGTACCCGTTATTTTACAGTCCCACTGATTGAAGTGCCTTTTTGAGCGTGCAATATACTGGCAGAGATTACCCCCAGATGCTTATACAAGCTCCTTGCGACAATACATATGTTTACTTCGGTGTGTTTCTCGTCCCAGATCACGTCAGATGCGCGCTCCACGCACCAAGCACCGCACAGCCGTTTCTAAAAAGAATTGGCCCTCACTGCCCACCAAATTGCGGTCTCGATCGCCAGTGCCGTCATTCACATTTATTTTGCCTCCGTTGAATACACCCACCCTGAGCTTTACTTTGTTGCGTCTATGCAATGGTGTTGTCAAGAAATTTTTGAAGTAGTTTGTTTACCGCGGTATGTAGTGGGAAAGCCAATAATGCTTTCGCGTGGTTCGGGCGGACGATTGTTTGGTTGAGATGGCTGAGAGTAGTGGCCGTAAACTTTGAGGCAGTGACGCCAGTGAGATGATTTCGAAAGTGATTGGCTAGTTAGTTCATCGAGTTCTGCAGGTAGAATCGTGGACGATTCGTTGCAATGTACAACATGAATTCAGTTGTTTTCCAGCGGTTGAGATTCCTCTTCACTTCAACCTCTGGTGGATGTTTCATGCAAAGCCGTGCGGGCTGTAACACCCCCCTTGAATCGATGAATCGACCATGAGAGTTTTGTGGAACTTCTCGAGCGCGTGGTTGTTCGCCTTCTTCGTAAGGCAATCGACTGTAATTCGTGGGCTTGTAGGTGACCTTGATGACGTCGTCAGCGACAAGCTGACCCAGGAAATTGTGTCGAGCGTCAATGTGATTTGATCGGGCCTTGACCGACGAATGCAACGCCGTAGCGATGGCACTCTTGTTGTCACAGTTGACCGGCGTTGCGCCTTGGTTGACGCCAAGGTCTGTGAGCAAATGGCGTAGCCAGGGCAGCATCTTGGTCAAATCTCGGCCATCGAATCGTATTTGGCCTTGCAAGAGGAGTGCGCAATTATGCCCTGATGAGCGCTTTTCCATGTAATGGGTGAGCCGCCAATGAGAGACGTCGCCAGTGATTGACTTGCGATCAGACTTCGGTGCCCAGCTTGCGTCGCACCAGCCCTCAAGATGAGTCAATGTTGGTGCGTGCTCGATGCCATAGCTTGAAATCGGCGGCGGCATTGTGGCTTGCCGCTTGAACATGGACGATATCAGCCGTAGCTTTGGTATCCCTTGTGGAATCAATTTCCTCGTCAGCGGTTTAGTGGGTTCTACTATTCATAAATGCTGTACCAACGGGTGAGAATACGATTACCGACCCGGATCACGCTTACGACTATGAGGCTATATACAGTGCGAGCAATTATGATAGACACACTCATGTTCGCGCCGATAGCGTTCTTATTATTCTATATTAATGTACTAAAATTGACACAAGTACAAGTTAGGGCATTTCAGACAAGACAATTTTAATGCTGGAGTATACCAGTAGGTTATGGCCACGAAAAATGCGACAATCATTATTATATATTGAAAATACCGATCAATAATGATAAACACAGTACAGAAAATGACACAATTCATATTTATTGACAGCAATTTGGTAGTCAATACTTTTGCCACGCTTCAGCAAGACTTCGGCACAGCGGTTAGGCACAGTATCCACCAACGAATCGAGGGTTTCTTGGGGAATCTCGTCCAGATCTGGAACATAGCACGCTTGAGCTTATCTTGGCTTGTAAACTGTCGTCCGTTGGCATACACACGACGGGTCATGATAGTTCAAAGATTCTCTGTTGGATTCAAGTCGGGGGAGAGTGGAGGCCACTGGAAACGCGAGATCCCATGCTCGTCGAGCCAAGCTGTCCTTTCACGGCTGGAGTGAATACTCGCGTTGCCGTGCTGGAAGATGAAGTCGAGACCTTGGTTGGCGTGAGCAAATGGAAGCATGAAGTCGGCAACGGTCGTTACGTAGTCGAAGCTGTCTTCTTTGCCCGCCAAGATGCGCAACTCGGCCTTGCCTTGGCTCGAGAACGCGCCCCAGATCATCAGCGAGCCGCCACCATTCTGACGCTTTGAGTAGTGCTGCTTGTCCGTTCCGACTGCCATCGGATTGAACTTTTTCCCGTCGGAGAAGATGACGTTCGTCCAATCTCGACGGCCAGCCACTTTCTCTTGAGCAAATGCAGCGCGCGCTTTCTCGTGCCGGGGGGCATCTTCGGTGTCGACTTGCGCTTCTTGTAGACTAGCTCAGGGCATTCTTGGAGGAGCTGTTGGACGCGGCGATGCTTGACGGGGAGCGACAGGGTGGTCACAAGGTCGCGACAGCTCGAGCGGCCCTTGCCAGCCATCCGAATGTGACGGCGCAGCGTTGTCCTTGACATGCCCGGGGGGGGCGGAGACTTAGCCATTCATTTCATACTCTACATTAAGTGACATAAATCAGGTCTTACGAGTTTGGGATTCGCCGTGATTTTTAAAAAATTCCTCGCGTACGTCCGGCGATTTTAATGAAACGCACAAAAAACAGCCACGTCTAAATCGAACTTTGTATCCATTAAAATTCGCGATATTTAAACATGCATTTGCGCAAAAGCATGACAATCTACTCTACTATATTTTATTTTGGTGGCTACCACCGCGTAAAAAATCGGAGGGGCGACCTGGGTTGCATACTTTGTTTCATATGTTGCCGGGGAGGTCTACGTACACTACCGTGTTTTGCTCGAAACTGCGATCGAAGTTTAAACTTCGAGGCGCAGCCGAGCCACCGCGAAGCGGTGCCACGAGCGCAGCGAGTGTCCGCTCGCCAGCGCGCCAAGCGAACTTGGCCCGAAGGGCCCTAGAATAGGTGTACTTTATTTTATTCCTCTTTATATCGTTTCGTTGGTTCTCTACGGTCAGCTTTGGCGGGGTGGTGCAGCGGGCGGAGGCACTGATTTGCACTTTTTGCAGCAACCAATGCATGCACGCGCACAAGTAGAATAGCGTTATAATCTACTAATGCATGCGCTACTTTTATCTCACTTTGGTTGTGCTCTTCGTGGTAGAACGCACTGGCGATGGTGCGCCACCGTGCTCGGGTCTAACCCGACCGGCACTGATTTGCATATATTTGTTAAAGTAGAGTGGGCGCAAGCGATATGAAAGATGAATCGTGATTATGGTGTTAATGCGCTACTTTTGCGCCCCCTCTTGCAGGGCAGCGCTACCTACAACCTCTCTAACCGACCACCCGCCGGCGCGGACTTGCCGCTGCCGCCGTCCCGGCTTAGGTCGTGTGTGCGTAGATTTTAACCTGAATAAAACTGGTGTCACGCAACCATTTAACACCTGCACGGATTGGCCAATGACAATGGGTCAAAATTCCAGCCAATCACGCATTTTCATATCACCGCCACAGGCGGGACCGCCGCCGCTCGCACCACCAGGTACGTCTTTAGGAAGATAGACTTATTGCTGCCTAATGAAACTTGGTACAATCGTGTAATCTACCTATATCATTATACTGCCCAATATTCAGCTCCGTAGGGCAAAAAATGGCTAAAGCCGCGCGGGTTTTCTACCCGGCGGCGGCCCGAGCACGGCGCCGCATCGTCGGCGGAGAGATATAGGCCGCAGCGCACTGCGGGAGTAGGCAATAAAGTTGCGCTATACTAAATGCATTCTATTACAGGTCTTATCGTGCGCGCGAACGCAGTAGATCCTAAGAAAAGTTCAATTCAGTGGCGCTACCCGCCCGTGGCCTCCCCCGGCGGGCACTATATAGCATATTTCTCCTACAATATTAAGCGCGCGCACAATATTAAAAGTGATACTGTATATTGATATTATTTCACATCGATGGCACCCCCTCTTGCAGGGCAGCGCCATCTCCAACCTCCCCAACTGGACACCCGCCGGCGCGGAGGTGCCGCCGCCCGTCTACAGTGGCGTCCGGCCAGCCTGGCGGTAGTGCCACAGCTGGACGGACGCCACCTACGGATACGGCACCTCATTGGCTGGCTCACGAGCCGTTTAGGCACGACCGTACTTTGGCGAATACTGGCCAATCATGGTACGGCAAATAGGGCCACAGGATTGGCTATACTACGTAGTGTATCGAACGAATAGGAAATACTGGCCCACGGGTAAATGTGGCAATGGCCACAGGAAAATAACGTAAAATGCATCCTTCTCACGGTAAAATATGAGATTCGCTCACGGGAAAACTGCACACCTTGCCTACAAGACTGCAATACTGAATATTGCACCATTATCACAGTAAAATATGTGGCAATGGCCGCATGATAACAAAATAAAGGCACAAAATAGCAGATTAGATTCACACAATGAAATTCAAAATAGCTCACAGGAAA